>VDFB02300474.1:0-12911 GCA_007258455.2 Sequoia sempervirens | reverse complement strand
CTTGGATTGATTGTGGGGGTTTGAGATGTGATGGGCGTGATAGTGGTGTTTGGAATGATTGAAGGGATAGTGATGGTTGGAATAACTGAGGTGATAGGTCCTTGGGAGACCGTATTTTGATTGGTTGGGATCATCATTGTTGCTTGATTGGATACCATCTGTTGGTGCGATGTCGATGATATATTCAAAGGTTTTGACATGATGGTTTGATTGACGTTAGTTGGATTGAATTGGGTGGCGTGATTGGTGTTAGGTAAAGGGGGAATCCCTAAACCAAGGAATGATGTAGGTAATGGTGGTGGAGATTTCCCTTGGCGCAATGCCTCAACTATTTCCGCAATTTGATCTTGCCAAATTTGTTCTTGATTTTGATCTTGACTCACTTGAGATAGTTGATTTGGCTTGTGTTCAAGTAGTTTTGGCATGCATGTTTGCAGTTTTTGAATGGGATTATGGGAAAATTGACTTTGGATAATGTTCTGATTTGGGATGATGTTTAGATTTGGCATGATAGGATGAACATTGTTGGTATTGGGAATCATTTTTCCAAAGTTTTTCGAGTTAGGATTCATGTTTTGAAAAGATGCATTTGGTACATCCACATTTGGTTTGTAGGGATTTGGTGGAATGATGTTGCTCGTTTGAAGACTCATGTATTGATTGTTTGATTGGTGGATTTGTTGGTTTGGACTTAGATCTATCATTGGGAAATGTGTTCCAAACTTTGACTTGGGCATACTCACACTTGTTGTACCACTGACATTTGTCGAAGGCAATGATCCCATGCATGGACTTTGATAATTGATAGGCATTGCAAGGCTTTGAAGATTCAACTGTTTTGGATTACCCAAGATGTATGGATCAAGTTTATATTCCATGTTCTTCTTGTGTTATGACCTTATTGCGAAAGTGACCTCTAAGATTCTTAGGACCAATGATGATATGGGGGATGAAAGGTGAAAATGATATGGATGATGAACGTTTAGGACTTTGGATCAATGCTAGACTTAGGGCTTGATTTTTTTGATTGGTTTGATTTGGATGATGAACTTGTAAACCCTAAAATGTTGGATGTTATCTTTAGGATGAACATATTCAAAAGGTTTGCTAATTCAATTAGATGTATGAGAAAGGATGCATTCCCACACACCTAATTAAACAATTGACTTTTGATTTGGTTTAAGGATGTACCCAAGTCTAGAATGATGTTTTCAAAGCTTTAAAGTTGTTTGTGGGATGATGTTGATAAATGTTTGAGGTGAATGAAGTGTTGGATTTTGATCCTAAGAGACTTAGAAAGACTTTGTTTACTAGGCCAAGGTATTGAAGAACACACTTTTCTCTAAGAGCAATCAAAAGACCAATATGACCAAGAGATATCAAGCACATGTGTGGGGTCCAATTTGTTATCTTTGCTTTTAATGACTTCTTTTTACCAAATACACTTTCTTGATTATGTCTCAAACTAAAGATGTCCTATGTCAAAATTCCTTTTCTTCCCACAAAGTGTTGTGTGGGAGTTCCAAGAAATTGAGGCAAAAGGGACTTTCTAGGTTAACCCTAGTTAGAGCAAATGACGATATAAATTCAAGTGATGAGAAACCTCTAAGGACATAATCCCAAGGGAAGGCAACAACACTTAAATCCGTCAAAAGGTATTTGCTCTATCAAAAGGGGTTTGAAATTTGCATGATCATGTTTAAGTGTTTGTTTGCAAAAATGTTTTCGAATACACACTGTGTTTTCAAACAAAGAATAATTACAAGCCCTATGGATGTGATAGACAATGTTTGTTGAGTCCCCACTTGGACAAGTCCAGCTACGCCTACTTTTAGCGGATGGTTAGATGCTTGACCCCACTGGCTCCCCTCCACGGCACTCACTTATACCGGGCAGCCAAGCATCAACACCCATGAAACTCCCATGGCATGCTTTCCATCTCTACTAAAAGCCGTAAAATTGTGGGCGGGGTTTCCGTAATCCAATCGCTCTGCACCAACAAATGCATTAAGGATTTTGGCAAATTCTAAATACATAGGTTCTAGTAAGGGACTTTCCGTCTAGGAGTTGACTCCAACGTGCGCAAGAGTCCCTCGGATCCATCTTGTGGAGCTAACCGCTGATTATGGCGCTTAACCAAAAATCCCTATTTATATCCCGGCTGGAAATACTCTTTGCTTTAGAGTGTTACCGGTTGAGTCGTCGCTTGGGTGAGTACTTTTTCCCCAAGGCAGGCCCTCTAAGATAAACAAAAGCGAGCAAAGACACAATCCGTAACTCGATCGATCTTTGATGGCACAAAGAACGAGAATGTACGCGAAAATGCCCCTACTCACACTCGCACAAGATGTTCAATTTTTAAACCCAAAATGAAGTGTTTTAAAGCAATAAAATGTATTTTGAGTGTTTCTCTTGCACCCTAGATCGCACGAAGCGCAAGGGGAGAGGATACGCACTCAAAAGACAAAATAACACAATTAAGCACTTGTTCGTTTTAGCCTCAAAGCAATGATGACTTCATTTTAAGCACCAAAATCAAGTGTGAAGTTTGCCTTGTTCAATTTTAAACCAAAACGAAATCTAGTAAGTTTGTTCTAAGGTTCGTTTTAAGTCCTTTGCAATGAAAAGCAATTTGTTCGTTTTAGTTCCAATTGAAAACTAATGTTCTAAAACGAAAAGGAAAGCAATTTCGTGAAGTGTTGATCAAACACTTAAAGTGTTAAAAAACACATTGTGTTTTCAAAGAAGAGAAAAAAAATCTTGCCCTCCTTTCGTTTTCGTTTTGTGAAGTAGTTTTGATCAAAGTGTTAAAAAACACATTGTGTTTTCAAACAAAAATCCTCCTCCTCTTTTGCTTTGCAAGCTTTTCGCCTTCGTTGTTTTTGTACCTATTAAAAAACACAATCATGTGAGTATCATAATATTAAATTGATTTTAATTATTAACTTCACACCATAATATGATCTTAAATGAAAGGACAAATGATTTTTATGATTTCATTGCAAAAGGTACTACACTTGTTAGATCCATTATCTCCCTTGTCAAAATCCATATTACTAAAGGTATTGAGTCAATCCAACCAATCATAAAGAGTAAATTTCTCAAAAATCATCCCCATAATCTCAAAACAACCGAAATAAGGTGACAATTTATAACCTAAACTTTGAAAAGTCAATAAATTGTTTCAAATGAATCAATAACAAATCTTTTGAAAACCATCATTGTATTCTCAAATATTTGCTACCATGATTAAGGTGATAATTTAAAAACATAAACTTTTGAAAGTCAATAAATTGTTTCAATAAATTAACCACCAAGAAAGCATCATCACAAGTTTGAACATTGACTATCGATAATTATTCAAAAGAGTGCATAAATCTCAGAACAAAATCTTAAATAAACAGTCCCGTTATTTCCAAGATTCTGGGATTCCCTTGCATCTATTCCTATGCGCTTTTTACTCTAGACAAGATCATTTTCTGAACAACACAGGGCAATGATTTGGGCGCGACTAAGAAATTCAAGCTTTCAGCGTATTTAAGGCAGCTTTGACCAAACCTCCAAGGTATTAAATTCTCTTTTCGTTGCCAGTCATTCCTACTGCGCCATAGACATTTGCATTCAAAACTAAATAATAAAATACCTGAAATCTTTGTAAGTACCAGGCGCCAAGTCAAACATATTACCAGGACAGAAATGACTGGTATTAATTCTTCATAGATAGACTGTCACTAGGCGACTAATGACTTCTAAGAAAACACATTTTAATATCACGGAAAGCGCAGGTCAAGAAATACTAATGATAGAATAATGCGTTTGGCAGGTATAAACCCGCGCCTAGAATGTTATTCAAAAAAGTCTTGAATGCAGTTGGCAAGTGTAAAGACAAATTCCTCCTACTTTTGGTAGCATCCTCGCAGCCTGCGCCAAACTGGGAATTTTGTTAAAGAATCAAAGCATAGTATAAATTGTGAATATCAAATACTCTGATGCGCTATGTGGAAGCATAGAAAAGGCGTGCGAAGCATAGACATAATGTGTGAAATGTTTTCTTGACAGAATGTGGAAGCATAAACAATGCGCTTGAACTGTCTGGCAGTCTGCCTCAAAGAATTAAAATTTCTTTAGATGAAATGTATGCAGAATGTGGACGCTCAGACAACGTACGTGCACTGTTGACAATTTAAAATCATAGACAAAAGCGCGCGGACCGTTGTAGAAGCCTAGACAAGACATGTGAACTGGCTGCAGTGTGAAAGCAAAGACAAAGCGCGTGATCTGTTTGACAGAATGCCTCCAAAGAAATTTGGTCTCATCAAAGGCAATAATTGCAAGATACGTGCTGACTATGTTTGTTGGAAAGGCGTTAGTCAGTGTAAAAAAGAACGAATAACCAGAGAGGATATTAGCAAAGGTTGTAGAATTCAGCTTTACGCCTACCAAAATGCGTTTGCTAGCATTCCTTCCCTACCTGCGCCACAGAATACTTGTTAAAATAATGTAAAATTTTCAAGCAGATGCAATTGTCAGGTGTAAGGCCAAGAGACCCGCGCAAAAGAGTATAGGGCGCAAGAAACTTTCAAGCAAATGCATTAGACAGTTATAAACAGTGAATCATGAGCTGTCCAACAAAACACCTTAAAGAACCGCTGTCTAATCATCCAGTCACGCAAATCTCGAGTACAGAATGGCTCAAAGGGACAGTTCATGCACGGGAGGAACTCGATGAGAAGTATCTATACATTATGCATGCAATAGCTCAAAATCCGCGCCTAAAAAGAGACTTTCAAATATGAAACAACCTGCAAACTTTTTAACAGACAAGGCAAGCGAACTGTGTGACAGAATGCTGTAGAAGCATAGACAAGGCGCGCCACTCACAGACATTTTGACCAACGAATGCAGTGTATACGTATGAGATGAAACAGTGTGACATTGCATCTGTAAGCAGCACTATGGTACGCAACCATAAATGCTTTTGACTGTCCTCAACTACGCAGGAGGCCTTCTCATGGTTTGCATTTTCGCAATAGTAAAAGAAACAATATGGGTACGACTCAGGTGCATTGGATGTGCGTGCTTCGATGAATGGATGGATTTTCAATGGTAGGTATGAGTAGCATGACAACTCATGGGAGCAGTATGTGTGGAAAGGGTGTTGGAATCCTGGAGTATGTGGTGGGAACCATAAATCGATATTTAATGAACCAAGTGCAGCAAGTAAATATTTCACTGTCAAAAGTATGGATATGAATAAAGACAAGGCACATGAACTATTTTTTAGTCCAGAAGCATGGACAGACTCGTGTGAACTGTTTGACAGTTGAATGCAACAGCAGAGACAAGGCGCGCAAAATTTTTGACAGCAGGGCATGGATAACGTGTGTGAACTGCTAGACCGAATACCTCAAACAAATGTGTTTTCCTGTAGCGCC
The DNA here is from genome assembly GCA_007258455.2 of Sequoia sempervirens. Lineage (NCBI taxonomy): Eukaryota > Viridiplantae > Streptophyta > Pinopsida > Cupressales > Cupressaceae > Sequoia > Sequoia sempervirens. The sequence goes on along the minus strand of VDFB02300474.1, from coordinate 7,476 downwards.
ATGATTGCAGCATAAACACTTCACTCTGGACCAAATGCTATTGACAGGCATAAAGATGAGAGACCAGCTAACAAAAAGAATTCAATCTTAACACCATTAGCAGGTGTAAACATAGGTGACATACAACAACGTTAATATAGAAAAGGCATTTGATAAGAGGCGCTACAACATATCATATATATGCGAAAAAGACATTAATCTACGGGCATCTTCAGATATCTATCCATTTCCATCAGAAAAAATAAAATGACCATGGTTAAGTCACATATCTTTAGGTTCGTTCCTACCCTTTGAAGGCTGCCTTGGATTTTGAGATAGCATGTTTAAGCGTACATTTGACAGGCTTATCTTTAGACACAAATACCAGTTGGTAGGTTCAGATTACTCATTGCAGGAAAGTGATTGGTAGTTACTTAGTGGGCTTACAACATAAATGAAGATTCTGGGAGAGCAAATGTGCATTGGTTTGTGTACATACGTTTCTATGCAAACATAGCTACCAGCCTTACTTGAATATGGCAACTTCCTACGAGTAAGTTTCAAAAGAAAAATTTAACTCAAAAGAGAAAAATGCACTCTGCACAAGATATGAATCTTCGCAGCTGCAAAGATATAATGCACAAATGCTCAACTCTAAAGATTATATCGTTCTACTAAGCATGCATAGTGCTATGTATCTTTGATCAACTTTCAAATCAATAGATGATATTTAGAAACAATGAAACACCAATCAGATTCAAAAAAGTCAGTAATATATGAAAACAAGACATGGTTGTGGCTTCTTGCCCTCCTTCTAGCGCCAAATGTAGACCCTAAATCTGCATTTTGCTCAAAAACAAACAAACATGGTGTTTTGTTAAATCAAACAAAATCAAATATAGAATCCATATGAAATATAGAATCATGCTTCATAATGCAATCCAAACAACAAAATATCAACTAAGTGAAAGCATAAAGAAGCAAGAATCCAACTCTATCTCATATTGGATTGGTGTCACATGTGCTAGTGACCCTTTCCCAATCCTTGATTGATAAGCTTAGATGATGATGATAAGATGGAAATGATGAGCAAAATTAGTTCTCAAGGAGAGTAACTTTGCATATGCTTTTTGGATGAAATTGTGGAGATTGTGAAGGATTTGCTCAATGTTGAAGCCTCTATTTGAAGATTTTCAAAATGCCAAGTGTTGAAGAGGGACCAATGTGGGATCAAAACAAGCCAATGAATTGAGGACACTTGTCATCATGTGATTAGTTGATGTGTGTGCAAGATTTGGGAAGAGTGCCCAAGAGGGGGAAAATTTGAATTCAAATTTTGCCATAAATGTTGAGAGGGGGACAAGGAAAAACAGCAATAAATGCCCTGTTTGACTTGTCATGTTGAGGGAAAATGAGGCTTTAATAAATCAATAAAATTGATTTATTGTGCAAGTGGCTAGGTCTAGATAATGCAAGTGGGATGTGATTAGTATTAGATTAGGATTAGATGATGATCATGCTGATTTAATGCTGATTAGCTGATTTGACTTTCAAGACTTTGATATTCTGATTTATTTAAATCCAGAAAATGATGGAATATGATTTAGGATTTAATTTAAAGGAAGTCCTGATTTATTGGATGAAATGGAATATGATTATGCATGATGTAAATTTGACATGTCTACACTATCAACCTTTCCATTTAAATGCCTCAAGACAGTACTAACAATCTCCTTTTGCTTTGAAAGAGATCCCTCCTCACTTACCTTCAATGATGTCTGCAATTCATCAATTCTTTGCAAGAGTTGCTTCTTTGTAGGATCAACAGAGCACTCTATTTCTTCATCAATTTTTTCTAAAGGAGGGGTGAGAGAAAGATTATGACTGGGAGACCCTAGTGTGGAAACAATTGGAGAAGCAGGAGGCACTAACCCTACTGTGGAAGGTAATGTACTGGTCCCTGGAGCACTTGATGTCTCCCCAATCTATTTATACCTAAACCTTTCCACCTTAGTCTGCAACTGAACATTCCTCTATTGCATCTTGTTGTATTCCTCAATCAAAAGGTTATACTTCTCCATTAGGCTCTTATTTTCAGCCTCCTCCCTTTCAGTAGTCGTTTGGGACAATTTGGCCACATTCATAGTTAAATTAGTGGCCTCAGTGGTTGAGGTCTCTGAAGCTCTCTTTATTATTAATCCTCCTCTAAAATTTGGATTAATATCCATAACATTTGGCTTTCTTCCTTGAGGGGCCAATGCCCAAATTGCTAAAGTTTCATATTCCTCACTGAAGGCAGAATCTTGCAATGCTTTCCTTGACTTCTTCTTTAGAGTCTTGCAAAGGATGCTTGGACTTTAAAATAGCATTAAATGCTACAACATCTACAATGTCCCATTAAGGCAGAATCAACACACCAGCCTGACTCACCAGTCTTCTTCCCTCTTCAGGAGTGATGTTCTTAAATTCCTCCATTAATTCAACTTTTACCTCCTCCTCATTATCCTAGTCTGACCTGTCAAGCCTTAGTTCTCTTCTCTTCGTACATTTCTCTTGATATTCTTCAAATTTCATCCTCCATACCAATTGCAGAATACAAGAGTTTTTACAAATGTATTGTCATCTAGAAACTCTTTACATGCTTCCATTCTTGCATCTTGTACACTTTTTCCTTTCATATCTAAATCAGATAGAACCAATTCAATTGGCCTAGGAGGGGAAGGCATACCAACCTACATGTCCTGATTAGTAACAATAATTTCATCCATCAGATCCTCCCGTGGTTGATCAATTTTTTATCTTTTAGGGCTTGGCTCGGATGGTGGTGATGAGGGACTGTCTTCTGGTGATGATTCTAAATCAATGATTTTAATTACCCCAGGCACTTTGAATTTTGGACCTGGTTGTGAAGGAAAATTCATTATTTTTTTTCCTTTTTTGTCCACTTCCTCTTCATCACTGCTATCATCCTTTTTCCTCTTGTAAATAGGCCACCTTTCTATAGGCTAGTATGTTGGCCTTGTTTCAATTGGCCTGGCACCTTGTTCCTATACACCCAGACTCAGTTCTAAATTTATCTTTTTGGTCCTCAATGTGCCCATAATTTCCTTGAATTTTGCCATTAGAAAGTCAATCTTCTTATGGTATGGATTGAACTCCAACAATAGATTATACTTCGGATCCATCTTATGCACAATATCTAATAGCTTATCATAAGCTATCCATTTCTCCTTGTTCAACTCCTGCCTATTTAGATCAAATTCATTTATGATCAAATCCTCAAGAAAGTTGAACTCATGCAAAAATTTCCCAATCTTTATTCTTTGTCTGAAAAGGGAAAAGAAACCCTCAGGATCATGTTGCCATTTTGGACCACACCTCAAATGGTAATCCTTAAAGAATTTCTCAAAATGCACCCAGCCTCCTTTTGAAAAGGAAAAATTAGACACCACTGTATAATCAGGGAAAAATGTTCCCTTACCCCTCCCTGTGAGGTTTTCCTCATGGATACAACCTATTTGCCACATAACTTCTACAAACCCCACTCTTGGTGGCACATTATATGGTAGTATATGGGGGGTTCCTTGAAAACCGTATACTCTCAAAACAGTGCTGACTGGGTATGGGATAATGTCACCCCAGTTATGGAAAACTTTCAATTCTGGCTTTCTCCCTTTTGGCCTGAGGAAATCATGCAATTCCTCAAGGATCCTGGGTACATTCACCATCAATCTACCCCTCAATCTAGAAGCAAAGAAATTATCAAATTGCACATAACTGGTGCTTTCCTTATTGCAAGATAAATCTGTAGCCCATAATTGTACTGGCAATCTTTCTCCATCAACCGATTTCCTTAATTCCATCTTTTCAGAGAAAAAGTCAGCATTCTTGAACAAGAACATATGCATCAGCATAGAATACCAGAAGAATTGAGTGTCGGTATCATTTTTTTGCAACTTTGACAACCCTTCATGTATCCTCTCAGCCAAGAAAGAAGAAAATTCATATGTCACAGAGAAGTTAGGGTGTTGTATTTGCACCCCCATGAACATGTATGCAATAGGCATCACTACACCAGGACTGAAACCCAAAATTTGACACAATGAACAGAAAGTGGCCAAGAAATTATTTGCAAAATAGTTTAATCTGAAAGGTTCCTAGTCACTGGGGCTGATATGAAATCATGAACCTCCTGCCCTAGCCAGATGAGGTGGAAGCAACTTAGCTCTAAAAAGAGACTTCAACTTTGCATATTCCTGCTTCATTTCCTCAAGATTGATAGGAACCAAGTCTTCACGTGGTTCACTCAAGTCAAAAATTTGCTGGACCTCTTCTCTATTAATGCTCAACAAAACCTTTCCATCATTATCCTTGATTACCTATGTGATAGGGTCATATCTTGCAGCCACTGCCCTAAGTAAGTCTATGTCAGGGAACACATTTGGAACCACTGGCTTTCCCAAATAATACATCTATCCATTTGAAAAGGGGTGAGGAAAATTCCTCTGTCCATACCATAATCTGAACATTTCCAAGCCTGTGAGAGGAACCCTAGCATCAGAAATGTTAGAGCAATTATATACTAACCCTTCCCCCAAGATTTTCCCTCGCATTAGAACCAATCCCTTCTTCCTATCATTCATTGAGCAGGGCAATTGATCTAGGAAATCGTCATACAGGTTTCTTTTTAAATAGTCAACTTGGCCAGAATGTTGCTTTAGCAGTGCCATCTTGGAAAAACTAGGGTCTTTTACAATTTCACAATTCGAATAGCTAGGACTAACCAGAGATAGGAAATTATAGAACAAAACACTGCAATTTCTCAAAAACTATAATTAAACTATATCCCTACCACGTTTATCAACAAGCTCAATGACAAGCACAAGAAATCTTTTCCCAAATTCAAGTGCAGAATGACCGGGAAGCACATAAATTAACTCATGGCTTTGTTTGCAGAAGTCCCAAATTCTGGCTGTAGAGATTCACAACTTTGCTTTCGGCTCTAAAACTACTCCACAAAATACTTGAATGCTTTGTGATACAAATAAAATAGGAGAATTGAATTTATCTCGATCAAATCATGCCAGCAAATGTCTCATCCACCATTAAAGCTCACTCATGTGCTGCAAGAACAGCTCCAACCATATTTGATGCAGAATTAAATTTTAGTCGTCCACGTGGCGGTCGCTCGTGATATCGCAATTAGTAAAGATCCTGCAACTTTGGATCACGCGATGGTGGGAAACCGTAGATCTTGAGCATTTGTGATCTTGTTCCTTCAACACAGTCGCCAGCCTTATTATTAACCGGGTCGAGCATATTTTTCATCAAGATTATAACATATCCACTGATTTAAAACATGTGCACCTCAAGAACACTTTAGTAACCTGCCTTTTAATGTATTCAGGCCGGATTAATTTACCACAGTATTTCCTTCATTCCTTCAGCTTCATCAGATGAGACATGTGGTGCTTGCCCCTGATATCGTGATCAGTAAAAACCTTGCAACTTTCGATCACGCAATGGCGGGAAACCATTAAGATCTGATGACAATTGATCGACGGTCAACCAAACTTATCACCTTCGGCCTCACCATATAGGACATGTGGCACCCACTCATGATATCGCGATCAACCAAAGCGGTGTGGTGGGGTCATCACGGGATGGCGGGGAGCGGCTAAGATCAAACGATAGTTGATCAACAGTCACGTGAACTTCATCCTTCTGCAAAACAAAACATTTATTAAAAGGACAAGGGGACATCACTAGGCGGATGGTAAACAATGACATAAGTTTTTTTTAAATGATGAAACACGGGGCCAACCAAGACTTAGGAAAATAAAACCCTACAGAGGAAATAAATTATTAAAACAAAGGGACTCAGCCTAGACAGAATGATAGGACATAAGTCATTATAAAACCCCTCAAAAAGTAACATCAAAATAGATCCCAACCAAGGCGTAAAATAAACACAATGGTTTTATATGAAAATAAAGCTAAAACCACCAACCCAAGGAAAATTCTGACACCATGAAAGACTAGTAACACCAAGCAGGGTAGGAATGGAACATAAGGAGAAAAAATATAAAGTTCCATCAGAGGGGAGAGAGATAGAGGGAGTGAGTGAGAGAGAGAGACCTGAGAGAGGGAGAGGGGGTAGGAGTGAGAGTCTTGAGAGAGAGAGAGGGAGGGAGTGGGAGAGATAGAGGGTAGAGGATTTAAGGATTTAAGGGTTAAGGGTAGAGGAGAGACTTAGAAGTGAGAGAGAGAGAGGAGGGAGGGAGGAAGGGAGTACTAGGAGAGAGATAGAGGGTAGAGGGTTTAAGGGTTTAGAGTTTAAGGGTTAAGGGTTTAAGGTTTAGGGTCAAGGGTAGAGGGGAGAGAGATAGAGAGAGAGAGTGAGAGAGTGAGAGAGAGAGACCTGAGAGAGGGAGAGGGGGTAGGAGGGAGATACTTGAGAGAGAGAGAGAGTAGAGGGTGAGAGAGAGAGGGAGGGAGTGGGAGAGAGATATAGAGTACATAGAGGAGGCAGAGGGCAGAGGTCGGCTGGCCAAGGGTTTAGGTTTAGGGTTTAGGTTTAAGGGGAGAGAGATAGAGGAGCAAGTGAGGAGGAGGAGTGAGACCCAAGAGAGGGAGAGGCAGGATATTGAAGATACTTGAGAGAGAGAGAGAGGAGGAGTGGAGAGAGATAGAGGAGGGAGTGGTTAAGGGTATAGGGTAATGTGGCTTCCATGGGCTCTTAGGGTTGGTTATGGAGGAGAGATGAGTGAGGAGGAGAAAGACCCTAGAGAGGGAGAAGGGTATTTGCATATATTAATAGATAATATATATATGCTAGTAGCATTTGCAAAACAACATGAAAGACAAGATTATAATTACTTTTAGTTATAGAATTAAGGTTAGGGCTAGATATATATTTAGTTAGGGTTGGGGTTAAAAATAGTGTTAATGTTAGTTTTACGATTAAGTTTAGGGTTAGAGTTAGAGTGAGAATTATTGCTGAGATTGAATCATAAACCCCTAATCTAGTCCTTAACCTAAAACCCTAATTTCTGATCCTAACCCTATTTGTAATTGAACTTTAACTCTAACCCCAACCCTAACCCTATCATTGAACCCAAGCTTTATCCTAGAACCCCAACTCTAATTAAATGGTAAACCTAACCTAAACTTAACCCTAATGTTAATCCCAACCCTAAGTCTATCTATAACTATAATCCTAACCCTTCTCATTCTAACCCTAATTATAATCTTAATTATAATTCTAACCCTAACCATAATTCTAATGATATTCACAATCCTTAGTTTAACACTAACCATAGTTCTCATGACAACCTTAACTCTAATTATAACCCTAATCAAACCCCGACCTTAACCTTAACCCTAAGCTTGAGCTTAATTAAACCCTAACCTTAACCTTAAGCCTGAGCTTAATTAAATCAAGATCCTAGCTCTAACCCCAAACTCATATATGTGAGATAATTATAATTTACCAAA
>VDFB02300473.1:0-20458 GCA_007258455.2 Sequoia sempervirens | reverse complement strand
CTTTTTGGCACCAATGAAAACATAACATGAGGCAAGTGCGTTATAACATGCTCGTGTTATAATCTGCTCATGTTATTTCTTATTTAAACAAAAAAACACAAAACTTATTTCATTCTACATTTTTTCTTCAACTCGTGGCCTAAACAACCTTCCAAGCACATTCACATTGTTGTAGACCTCATTTTTCACCCAAAGCTTTTCCAAATCATCATAAAAATACCACAAAGATGTTGGGGAGGTCAAATAAGTAAGTATTTTTAGTTTTTTAGTGCTAAATTTGGATTTAATAGGTGGATTGAATTAGTTTTTTTAATTGGAATTTGTTTAATTTTTAGGAGTTGATAATTCACCTCGAAATGTTGAAAATATCAATTCACCTATTCATGAAAACCCTCTTGAAGAACAACCACAACAAACACCTCCTACAATTCATCATCATCCTCCAAAAACACAACAAAACATATTAGGGAAAATCGAAAACAATAGAAAAGAACTTGAGGAGTTAATTGCAAGGTTGGAAGGTCCTGCAGGAACAAACTCACCACCCTTGTTGAATCACTGCAATCCATTGTGTCTCATGTAGAATCAATTAGTGGGAAAATATATAATTGGTCCAACAAGAGGGAACAACAAAAAAAATATGCAAACAAATTATCATATGAACAAGTTAAAGAAAAAAAATGAAATTTGACTTGTGTGCACTCTTCACCGACTCACGAACCAATCAAACCTTACATGGTGCATGCTAGAGGTTCCCTATCCATTAGTGCTACCGCCAAGGGATAAAGAATAATTTTTTGGATAGGTGGTTGATGGTTTTTGACCATCCTCCATGCAATAACTATGAGGTACCACAATACTTTTTGAGGAAAATCTATTGTGAGTTTTTCCTCAATTAGATCCCAAATTACTTTGACATGCGGGAGTTCCAAGGTAGAGGTGGGGGCTCCACATAGAATAGAGTGAGGGCACAACATGACCCAAACTAGGCATCAAGATCACTGGCTAGACTAGAGTTAGAGCATGTGACTATCCCTTTCATTGTGAAGAAGAGTGTTGAGGTGGAGACCTTAGAGTTGATTATCTCACTCACTTAGATCCTTATACAACATACTAGGCCTCTAGTACAGGGTAATGCAGGCGATTTTTCCAAGTGTCAAGTTCCATCTCATATATGTCGGTCTTGTGGGTCTCTTTGTGTTTATGATCCTAAGTATAGTCAAGATGCATGTACCGAAAATATATCTACAACAAATTAGATGGTAATGGAAAAAGCTTTGTTGAGTGAGAAATTCAAATTTGATAGTCATGTGAATATCAACAAGTTCATTTAATACAATTTATTAAATTTTATTTTAAAATCTAAGATTAAGTAAATTAGTATAATGATTATAATGAAATTTTAGGGTCACAATGTTCACCCTACTTGCAATAGTCCTCCACCTCACAATTACATGATGGTGTCGAGTGCAGAGGTATGTAACTAGTAAAGAATTATAAATATTGCATGTGAATAGTTGAACCATATATGAATGGTATTCTTATAACTCACTTTGGATGTTGAATAGGTAAATTTGGGCCTTCGACATCAACAACTAGCAATCAAGGTGCTAGTTGAACTTTCACTAAGGTAATATAGATTTAAAAAAAAAAAATAATGGTATTCCCCTCTTTTGTGTATTTCTTTTATGGATTGGAAATTCATACATATTTCCTCAAGTAGTTAGATCAAGTTTTTTATGATATAAATTTTTTTATTATGCAATCTAGTCTTGTATAGATTTGTGTATGAGTTTTATTCCATCCCTACACGTGTTTCAATCTCCCATGTTGTTACATTTCTATTGTATGCATACATTGACTAATCTATATGGATTATTTTTAAGATCAAGTACAAGAATGAAGAACAAAGAAATATTTAAAAACTAGTATCTCTCCTTTAGTAAATGTATCCTTGATATTTTCATGATTATCTATATGCTCTTCTATACTCTTAAGTTAACAATTTGAAATCCTCAAGAATTTCATAATTCCAATAAAGTGAAGTAAAATGTGATATAGATATTGCATATCCCACAATTTTAATATCATTATTTTGCACTCATTTTAGTTTTGTGTCTACTTTGTTCTCTTTTTTCCCATTTCCAGCCTATTTTCTTTCCTTCCCCTATCTCTTTCCCCTTTACATATGTCTTGACACATTCCTAGTCTTTATATCTTCTCTACGTCACAATTTCCCATTTTTCATGTATTTCCCCCTTCATTATGATTACGTGACACTTAATCTATCCATTTCTTCATTTTAGAGGTGATTATTCTAAAAATTAAAGGCTTGCTTATTCTCTCAAGCCTATTTTATTTCCACATTATTATTTCCATATCTCACACCTCATATCATCTTGTTTCATTTTCCTCTTTCTCACTATCTAAACTCACCTTCTTTGAGATATGCAACATCTATACCCCATAATTTCTCTATACCTTGTCTCCAAAATTTTGATACAAACATATTATAGAATAACTAAGACTAAATTAAATTATTGTCACTCAAAGTAATGAAATTTGTCCCCCAAAAATATATAAAAGGACCATTCCTCCTCTCATTATAATCACCACATGCTCAATTTTTATCATGTGAATTGCATTTTTTATTTTCCTTCATGGATATTTAGAACCTTGGAGCATCATAATCAAGATTTAAAATCAATTTCTATAATATTTTGAAGCCATGTGTATTTTTTTTCATTAATGGTGTTGTAAAATAATGTTAGGTAGTTTTGTTAATTGAATAATATTGTTTCATTTTCAAATGATGCAAATAAATACTCCTCTTGATATTCATGGGACAATGGAGCATGGTGTTATTGCAGCAATAGCTATTTCTATGTCTTTGACAAAGGTATGCGATAGATTAGTAAATTTCACATTATATTTATCATTTTATCTATCTATTATTAAAAAATTGAATGATTATTCATTTTTAATTTAATTACTATCTAGATAGTTGCCACAGAGCTTCCCAACTCCAGATCGTGAGTGTGCCCCTATTGTAGATGAATGTAGTGATTAATTGTATGTGATAGGTGATTTTTTTATTATATATCATTGTATAATTTAATTTCTATATAGTAACATGCTAATAGTTTTTATTGTATTATGTGGAGCTCTAGGCACATTTTGATAGGAGGTCGAGTGAATAAGTTTGAAAGAGACCACCATCATATGTATCTCCATCCTCTCGACAATCAAAGGAAACTCGTGATCTCTATCCTTCCCCTAGAGGTAAATGACCACATTACCACCCTTTATTGTATGCCTATATCGCATTTTTAAACATATATTTTGTATTACATATATGTGACATTGTATGTCTATATGGATTTTTTATAAGCCTATATGGCTTTCTTGTATATATGTTATACTTTTATCAACATATAATATTGTATATCTATATGTTTTTTTGGTTAACAAAAATATTTTTTACCAACATTATCCATTTGCATTATAAATGATTAATTGAATAAATGAATAATGAATTGATGCAACTATAAATGATTAATGTTATCCATATTTGTATTTTATAAATGATTAATTGAATAATGAATAAGGCTCATTTTTACCATGTAATTGATGCAATCATTGTAATTAATCATTCATAATTTTTCTCAAACATGTTTATAGGGCATGTGGATGAAAGTTTTAAATAGTCAAATACCTTCTAGGGGTGTGATGTATCCTCAAGGGTAGGTGTTTTGTCACATGTTTCATGTATTAAAGCTTCTTTATCCTGATCTTTGTTACTCCTTTATGCTATTTCCACTATCATTTAAAAACTATGATCACCTTGCCTTTAAAGGAAAACTTTCTAAATTCTATAGCTAATTCATAAAATTGTCCTTTTCCTTAAGGGTCTTGAAGACTATCCATTTTCCTTTAACTCGTGGCTTCATAATACCCTCCATAAGCACCTTGGCTACCCTTGATTGACAAAATAATAGGCCAATATCTTCTTGTCTGATCCATGTCACTCATCTTCTATACAACCCTCTCCAAGTGACCACCACCCTTTTATCATTTTGAGATCATTGAAGTACCACAAAATAATTTCATACATTTTTACTCCTTGTTTGTCTATTGTCCTTACATAAGGTCACCATCATGGTTCATGCTTTGTGTCACTACAACCTTTAGATTATCCTTTTGAACTAAATTATTTATATCAAATACTTTGTAATCAAGACATTGTATAAGGTTATCTTCTATCCATTCTTCATGAGAACCCTTCCCTTTGAAAATAAGATTGTATTGTGGCCTTATATGATTATACTTTGGGTCATGGGGTTGTCAAGATCTCATATTACTATCCTCTTCTTGGTCGAGGATTTTATACTATCATTGCCTACTTGAATTGTCATATTTTCGCTAGACATTTAGGATATCTTTAAACATTGCCTCATTTCTACATGGTTATTTCCTTCTTGAATGCTAAAATCATTGTTAAACCATTGTCACTGGCTTCAACATAATATCTTCTATAGTCAGATGTCCTTCAGTTCTTCCAATAATTGTCCAATAGTTGTGCAATTAACTTGTGATCTTCTGTTATGACTAGGTCCCTTATACCTTGAAGGACTATTATACCTTTTTAAGAACTTTTTTATTCACTAACTCCAATAGGTTTTCCATATATGCATCTAGAGTCATCTTATACCCATATTAATCTCTCACATGCAACTACTCTCTTTGATAGCTTTAGATCTACCCTTTGATAACATAACAACTATGTCCTTCCTTTTTTGAATTTAACTATCTATTGATAAATTTGTCACTATCATTTTCCAAGGATTCATTTTTATTTGAAATTTTGTCACACACTCATCATTATCTACCTTCTATGATGAATATCCTCTTATGTTTAATGATAGGACCATGTGTTATCCATGATAGTGTTGCTTAGTGTTTTTCATAAGGCCTACAACTCATGATTGTGTCTTATTCATGCAAAAACCTTGGGAGTGTCATAATTATGGTTATCATCACAAAATACTACCATTCCTGAGGTCTGCTTCAATAATTTATGCCAAGTGCTATGTTCACTATATTTATGACTTATCCCTTAGGAGCTTTGCTTCATCTTGGACTACTACCATTTGGACCATACTCTTTTATTTCCCTGCAATCTCAATTTATTTTTGTATTCTTTGAATGATGCTCTCAATAAATTAGGGTTGACTCAAGGATGTAGTTTTCATGTTATCCTAATTCCCACTTTAATGGGCTATGCATTGTTCATGAATGATAAAATTTTTCATCTTCTACATTATTTCATTCACTGTGTTGTGTGAAATGATCCTAATGTCATATGAACAATTTTGTTTTCTTCTTGGATTGTAGGTATTCATATGGTGTCTTCTACCACATGTTATAGTTCCATGTGCATTCTAGTGTTCTTGGTGACAAAGCAACTATAGACTACTTGATTATAGGGATTTTCACCCTCTTACATAAAGTCCTTTGTTTAGATGTCACTTAACTATCCTTGATTTAGAAACTCATGAATTCTCCTTTAAGGACCTCATCATATTCATGTTTAGAAAACTATATCCCCTTCTCTTATTTTGAAAATATCACATGTAGTTAGTGCCCATTACCATTTTCATCTTTGCCCATTTTTAGAGGATTTTCATGCTTCCTACCCTTTGCATGTGACATTAAAACATTTTGAATAAGATTTTGAAAATATTTCTTTACTCCTCACTAAGACAAAAAACCCTCATGATTGTCTTCTGACTATTATTACCTACAAATTTTATTGTGTCTTCAAATAATTGTCACCATGTATATGGTTTTAAATAATTTATATGGATTACTTTCCTTTTCATCAACTTCATAAGACTATGTGTGTGTCGTGGAAAAATTTAAGAAACCCCTGGGCTGGAAGGTGTAAAAATCCTGCTTAATCTTGTATACTTCTTGATAAAAATATTAATTTTAGTGGCAAATTTTTTATTTTCTCGTAAAGTCCATTGGTGAATCTTTTTTCTAACTGCTAGAAATCGGAAAATCCCAAATAAATGCAATTTTTTAAACCACTAAAATTTTCCCATCGGGTAATTAAAATCTATATTTTCAACCAATAAAATATTTCAATTGGTGAATTAAACCTGCTTTTCAAACCGTAGTAAAAATAATTTTGTCGGTGATTAAACTTTTTTTCAAACTAAAAAAATAAAAATTCATTGGCGAATTAAACCTATTTTCAAATGATTAAGAAAAAAAATTGGTGAATTAAACATTGTTTAGTAAGCGAAGGAGGCGTGGAAGTTTCCGTAAAAAGTGAAGCATTTATGAAGGTTTTTTGCCAGCACTAGATGTATGTTTCAGAATCGGCATTAATGGAGATGGCTGGAAAATTGAGATGTATTAAAGACACACATCTCATGTAGCCGGTCGACGGTGGGTGGTTGTCTGGAAGCTAGTGAACCATAGAAATAATGGAGGCCGGTTTCACCTTGACATCGCGAAGGAAGCTGGACCCTTTCATTGGAAAAGTGTCTGTGAAGCAACTATGGGGTTTATTTCTCTTCAAGGATGTGCAGGTGGCGTAAGCAGTTCAATTTATTTTGGGTAATGGCTTTGAAAAATTAAAGCATAGATACAGGACCAATATGGATATTTATTCGTTGGTCATGGCTTGGGGTTTGGACTTAGGAGAGTCGGTGGATGTAGTGAGGAAAGTAATGAAAACTCTGGTTCACAAAGATTTTTAGAGGATATGGAAGGAATTCTGGAACGGGTGATACCAGGAGTGGGGCTTGTTAAGGTTGAAGGCATGGATGGTGGAGGCCTAGAGCTCGCGGATTTAAATCATCTCTTTATCAGGTGGCCAGAAGGACGCACCAAAGCTCTATGGCGAGAAGGTGTGGAGCGCGGGTGGCAAGCACTCAAAATCTATGTCGAGCTAATGGAGGTCAAGGAGGTCATAGAGAATCTCAAAGACATCACTAGAGCAGAGATGCATGAAAAGAAGGGTTTGTGTCCGAGGAAGAAGATGAAGCCGTTAATGGAGATAGAGCCGTTGGAGATGGGTAATTCATTGAAGGCGTATGAGTAGTACAAGTTTTAAAAAAAAAAGATTACTGTACTAAATCTTGTTTGTGATTTTGTTTTTTGGGGGTTATGCCTGGATTTGCATTGTAATTGTAAAACACCTTGGGGCACGAACAATGGTTGGAAGGGTAGATTTCAGGCGAATATGATTAGGGATAATTTGATATGTTGGAAATGGAAATTGTTCTGGTTAATCAATTTTTTTGGTAGTTGATGGATGAACATAAATCTAAAGTATATTTTATAGCATTAGTTTAGAATTGGAATAATTCTTTCTAAAGTATATTTTATAGCATTAGTTTAAAATTGGAATAATTTTTGGTAGTTGATGGATGAAGATAAATCTAAAGTATATAATAATGTTTATGATAAAAATATAAATTAGTTTAGAATTGGAATAATTCTTTCTAATTTCACTTTATATTAATATATATGATTTATTCAACAACATTTATTTTATAGCATTTTTTTACAGTGATTCTCAACTTTGATTTTTTTCTAGATAATACAACATTTGGTTTTATTGGTGAACATGTTCAAATTTTATTTTCCTTTTACAAATAATTTATGTTTTTAGATAGATGAATTTAAGGATTAAACTATAAAAAAAATTCAACAACATTTATTTTATAGCATTTATTTAATATGTATGATTGATAAAATCAATAATATTTTAATATAAAAGATTTTCTATAAAAAAATATAAATTAAATATTTTTTTGACAGTTAAATTTTTTCATAAAACGTAAAGTGATAGGCATTTAAATGAATAAAATCGTCACAAAATTTTCATATGATAGGTAGGGGTGGCCGTCAAATTCCAGGCCTGGGCAAGAGGTAATAATTTTCCAAACTCCACATGTAACCTATCTTAATTACCCAATGATCCTCCAGCCATAGTCCACTTGCTAAAATTTTCCTTCCGATCTTCATCATAAATGCATCGTGCCCTTTGCCAATCTTTCCTTTCTTAATTCATGAAAGTCGCAGGTTTTGGTGCTTCCTAATCTTAGTTGCAAGTCTTTCTTGGTCATCTATGTAGTCAGTACATCAGAAGTTTTGACAACTTCGAAACTTTAGACTTTGGTTCTAAGGTTCCATGTTTCAATGACCACGTGACATTATGGACCACTACCGTTCGATGATTTTTTGATGGATGACTATAGTTGCATTCCAGAAGTATATCTCTCAAGTAGTAGATTTGTGAATTGAAACCTTTGAAATTACACTAGAACCGTTAGATGCGAACACATGGGGAGATCAAGGCTCATCATCGTGGTAATGAACCTGATGGGTTGGATTTTGGCGATGAGTGACATAAGAACTTAAGTGGCAGAAATATGCATGTGTAGAAAGTTTTTTTTGAAAGAGGGACTACCTACGAAGAATGTAGGACCAAGGCTTAAAAACTTAAGAATGTTTTACACAAAGGATGTAAAGGAAAATTAATATAACCATGACCATTTGATGAATTTTTGATGGATGGTTGTAGTTGCATTCCAGAAGTAAATCTCTAAAGCAGTAGACTTGTGAATTGAAACCTTTGAAATAACACTAGAACTATTAGATGTGGACACATGGTGAGATCAAGGCTCATTTCTCTCTTTTCAATGCCTCAATGTATTACATTTCATTTAATTGAAACTCTCAATCTTTTAGTTTTGAACATCCAAAGTGATTGATTGGACAACTCATAGCTTTAATGAAACAAGATTTGTAATTATTTCATATCATTTGAGTGGCACTGGTAGTGCTGACTGGAGTTTGGTGATTTTGACAGCTTGTTAGATTGAGGTACAATTTTCATGTAGCCAGACGTTAATCAAATTAAACATTTTAATTTTTAATTGTACATGTAATGCTTAAGATACATGAATTGACTAAGTTGGTTTTTTGGTTTGCGCGAATTAGGCTGGTAGCGACACTAGTGGCCCATAATTTATTAAATAGGGTAGGTAATAGTTATAGTAATAATGTGACATTGTAATTCAGTTGTAATAAAATAAATGGTTATAAATTTACAGTAAAGAGTTATTCAAATAAGTTTTTTTTCCTTTGAGAAATTAAGTATTAATTGCATGCAAAGGTGGAGTAAGTAGCCATTTATCACATTCCATTTGCAAAATTCGAAGTAGTGGTAGAAAATTCTAGAAAGGTGAGTTGTGGGAAAAGAGTAAAATGGAAACACCGCTTGCGTTAGACATGGAGAAGCAACAACAGGCCTTCAGAGGGGAAATAACCAATAAGCAACTATAGGGGCTAATGAATTTGATCCATCCACTCATTCTCTGGGAAACCAAGTAGGTGGTTGGGATGGAATTTCAAAAGGCTTATCACAGAGCCAGAGCAAATACAAAGATTCCAGCAATGTTCTTACTAGTCCTTTTGCATATGGGAGTCTCAAAAGAGATAAGCAAAAAATTGACCCAAATGGTCTTTGTGCACGCATGGTTGGGCGACATTGACACGATGCTAGATAATGTGGATGAGAATAGGAAAATCCCCATGCCATAGAACTACTACATGATGCGGATGAGAGGGAGAGAGGTAATGAAGTTTCCTTTGGTCCAAACCATCAACCTAGAAGAATTTGAAAAATTGTGGGCTGAAAGGGACCATAGCATTTTCTTTCTCCTCAGGGCAGCAAAGCTGATGACCAATCTCCCGCATGGGTGGCCAATGAGATACGCAGAGGATGAAGGTTTGGCAAAGGAAATTGTAGTGGGTGATGATGATGATTGGGACCTTGGAGATGGGGAAGAATGGCTTGTGAATGATCCCAAGGACTTGGAGGAAAAGGCCAAAAGCCTAACACACAAGAAATGTGGAGCAGATTGCCCAGTGATTGGAAATTGCAAGGCGTACCTGAAACACAGAGTCAGGGGATGATGATGATGAAGAGGATGATAATGAATGATAAAGTCTGGTTGGGTATGATTTCAATTTTTTTTTGTTGAATAGAAATAGTAACAGTAATAGGGTAATTCAGTCAGTCCCGAGTCTTGGAGTGCCTGTACTAAAATTCAGGCCAATTTTGTAATGAATTTTGTAATGCATGAAAATATGGGTGGGCTAGCTCGACACTAGTACAAAAACAACAATATATGACTAAATAAACTACTAAAAATTGCATATAAATGACTAATTTTGGTCACGTGACCATTAGTAGTTTATTTTGCCGATCATTTATAACGCGACCAAATTTATGACTAAACTATTTTAGTCATTTATCTCATTGATTTGGTCATTGATTTGGTCATTAATTTGGTCATTAATTTGGTCATTGATTTAGTCATTGATTTAGTCATTAATTTAGTCATTAATTGTTGTTAACTGGTCATTTATTTAGTCATATATTTAGTCATTAATTTAGTCACATATTTATTCATTAATTTAGTCATTAGTCTTGGTAGTCATATATTTAGTCATTGTAGTCATATATTTAGTCATTGTAGTTATATGTTTGGTCATTGTATTCATTTATTTTAGTCATAGTAGTCATTTATTTAGTCATGGTTTAGTCATTTATTTGAGTCAATCAATGATTCAAGTTATAAATCAAATCTAACTTAATTAATTCTCACAAATTTATGCATATAAACTTCAAATATCATAGATATTCAAATATTTTTTTTGTATTGGATTAACATGAAAAAAAATATAATCAACAAACAACTTTATGCATATAAAGCTCAAATATCATAGATATTCAAATATTTTTTTTGTATTGCATGAAAAAAAAAGAATATACAAACAACAAATAGCTGCATAACCAAAGGAATTACAAACAACATACAACTGCATAAACAAAGATCCAAGAAATACATCATTCACTGCACTCTTTGGTTGCCATGGAAGACAAATCCAAGATACAGTACAAATGCTACAAACATTGAAGGGAGAAAAGACATGAAAATATATAGTAAATGTAGTTATATTATTTGTGGTGCATATATTGTCCAATTCAGAGTAGCCTTGCCCTCCCATTCTAGCTGGACAACCCTTGAGAGAAGATTGGAAGGATTCAATGAGAAGGATGACAATTTCCTATCTAGAAATCTCATTGGTCATGGTCGGATGAAAGTAAAGAGTGCATGTTCACATCTCCAATTTGACGAGCTGCAACCTAAAAATAAGATTTCAATGAGGGTTTTAGAATATGTTTATTAAAATAAAAATATAAAAGCCAAGATCTAATAATAAGCACATTTATATTTTTACAATATGGCAATATCCTTTACCTGTTTCAATGATTTTGTGAGATTTCCCATTACAGTGACTATGGTAGAACACTAATCTACAATATGACTATGAGCTTGCTCAGTAATGGATTCAATGGTGATAAGACTAAAAGGTGCAACATCAACAACACTACCACTTGATACAATTATATTTGATAAGGCACATTCAAAAGCTATCTAAATGTTTATCTAGGAGGAAATGCATGTGGACTTATGATAAAACTAGAACAATGCCTTCAACTATCATTTCTCCATTATACAACTTGCCCATGTGAAACAAAGAGCTTCTAACAACCACATTTTATCCTTTGTGATCCTCCATAGCTTGCAATGATACTGTCTGACAACACATAATTCTTACAACTAGAACAAAAGACCAAGGGTCATATGCTTGCAATGATATTCTATTTGTTCCTTCTTTGATGCATGTTCTAATCTACAATAGGTTAAAACAAAGTAGGTTACAAATTGAAAAAAAATAAAAAATGATATGAACATAAAATAGTAAGGCACTGGGCATTTCAAGAATTATGCTAAGAATGGACACAAAATGACTACAAAGAATAATATAGTGCACCACTATGAAGAGTATGCAAAATGGATAGAAACTGCTCAAAGCTTTAGTTGCTAAGAGTGTTAGAAAATGAGATGAGCAAAAAAAATTAGTACAATGTAGCATCTTAAGATGTTAAAAGGAACCCACCCTAGGACCATCGTCATGACCATTGGCTCTCAGTAATTGAGCACTCAGTCTGTTTGTAACCCTAATTGATATTCCTGTACCAAAAGACAAAACTCATATAAGACTTTGGCATGGCCATATAAGAACATAATTTAACAAAAAAAATATCATAACTCTGCATCTTCTCTTTCATGCCCACCATGTTACAATTTCTCTATTTTTTTTAGTTTTTACCTAAACCTCTAGATACTACAAAGTACAAACAACCCTTTAAAAGAAAATACAACAAACATTCAAGTGGCCTGAGAATTGAAAAAAAAGATCAGCTGGTGACTTCTTCCTATATTTTAGATTCTTTTTGCTTCCTTAAATTGAGCATCATATACAACAAAAAACAACATCAGACAATAGATTATGCACCATAAATATATAATCCTTTAATACAATAGAAATTCAGAGGGTTTTTCAATATATTCAAAAGAAAAATATTAAAATCAACTTTGTACAACACAATTGCATGTATCACAGCCATTGAGCAGAGAGATAATGAAGCATTCTCCAACTCTTATTACAACGAGAGATCATAACCTACCAGATCCTCCAACAGCTATAAATGCAAGGCCACACCCAACTAACTTCTGCCTCAAGATGCCCTGGCATTACAGAAGCATTGTTAAGTAACATACAAAAACAACAGGTTGAAAGTTCATATCTCTAAGAAGAAATCAATATAATAAAATCAGTCATGACATATAATGCATGAGTGTGAATAATCAACACCGGATTACCTCACCACCAAATATCCCAGGACGAGCTCTCCTATATACCATAGTTGTTACCATCACATCATTAAGTGAGCATGATACTTGAGAAAATGTAGATAAGGCAATAAAGATTTGGGCTTCTAAGGATCCAATTATGTGAAAAAGCTACCAAAGACAAAAACCCGAATTACAATGTCTACTTTTCAAGCTCTTGATGAAGCCAATGTCTTACCTTACCAAGTTCTTGATGTAGTCACTGTCTCACAATTGTGGTTTGTTGGACAATCCTTTCCAAGGATGTGTAGCTAGGAAGATTGGCATGTGTTGTCATAATCACAAGCAAAATGTTAGAAAAGATACATATAGCATACTTTTGTTTTTCCATGAGTAGTTCAATAACTTAATATCCAAAACAAATGAAATAAATCCATATGAGAAAGTGATACTATCTTTAACATCCTCAACGTGAGAGATTAAAAACAGAAACTTAGTAACTAAAGCCAAAATAAGTATACTAACCCAAGATTTCCCGATTTAGTGAATCAACAACATTTTGACGACATTCTATGCTTAAGAGATGAAACATGGGTGACTTTTCAGGCTCCTCATAAGTAATAAGTTCCATGCAATCTTGCAAAACTAGGAAAAATACGCTAACAAGTAAGCAACAACTACTTGTGCTTTGAAGTACAAGTCGGTTAAACAATTTCAACACTACAATATATGAGCTATCTCCAAACAAATTCTTCAACCCTCATTTCCTAAATCATGCCAGAAAGTCCAAGAAATTACATGTGAGTGTACCGAGATGCTTTCTTATTTATTTCTGGTAATGCCTCCCAAACATCATCACTCAACAATTATGAAGGTTCCATAAAATGGCATCATTAAGTGCCTTTGCAGCCTCTCAATCCAACTTGTGAGCCTTAAGTAGGCAAGGAAAAATAAAGAATAAAGAAATAATAACCAGCCTAATGCTATAAAAAATCAGCTAAATTATATGTTCAATTGTCTGAAATTTTTTATATGTAAAATTCACAACCCTGCTTCTCAATATTTTTTAAAGAAACCCTATTTTTTTAGATTTTCCTATTTTTGATAGTTTCGAAATGTCCATTTATGAAACTAAACACACTTTCAGTTTTAGATATCTTTTGTATTTAATAGCAAAACCCACCCAAGCCCTATATGTTACAAATCTATACTAGTACAGTTTTAACCATAATGATTATACTCCCATCTTACCATATCAACTAGGGGATTCAACAATGTTGGATGATAACATATGTATTCAATTTTAACTATTTATGCAAGCTACTTTTGAAATATAGCTAAAAGATACTAGAATTTTACTTTAGATAAATCTGATCATGTTTGAAAGAAACAAATGAATGAAGATGTTTTAACAGTATTGATCACAAAGTGATGTTAGATTATGTGAAACTATTGAATATGTCATAGGAGAATTTGTCTTCAAAAAATCAACATAAAGCAAGAATTTACTAGACATACGTGTTGTCTTAATTTCAAAATGTAGAATAAAAAATTAAATAACATAGATAGTCATATCTTTCACCATCAATGAACTTAAGCAATAATAATAAAAATTTATGTCATTTTCATTTTTAAAAAAAAAAAAAAGATAGCAATACATTTAGAAAGCATTCCTATTAGATAGAAAAAATCATTGTGGGTGATATAAAATCTTCACAAAGTTCCATAGAAATAAGGTCAAATGGGACTTTCATTATTTGTAATGTAGCATATACATAATTGAAAAGAAAGACAACTTAGCAAACACAGGTTTATACAGATTGAAAAGGAAAACAACTTTTCAAGCAGGGAACTTGTAACAAACAATGACTTGATTAAATCATATCTTCTAAACCCCAAAATTCAAATCACGCATAGATCTTGACAAAGAATGTAGCATATACTTAATTGAAAAGGAAGAAAACTTAGCAAACACAGGCTTATGAAGATTGAAAGGAAAACAACTTTTCAAATAGAGGAAAAGACCATGAAAATAAACAACTTATACCAAACTATATGACTTAATTAAAACCTATCTTCTAAACCCCAAAATTCAAATCATGCATAGATCTTGAAAAAGAATGTAGCATATACTTAATTGAAAAGAAAGACAACTTAGAAAGCACATACGTATGTAGATTGAAAGGAAAGTAACTTTTCAAACAAAGGAAAAGACCATGAAAATAAACAACTTATACCAAACTATATGACTTAATTAAAACCTATCTTCTAAAACCCCAAATTCAAGTTTTGCATGGATCTTTGCAAAGGGGAGCTTAATTCCCAATCTGGGTCTTGTAGTTGAAATTCTTTGTATTTTTTCCACCATATCATGAAGCTGCTCTCTTCCATGAAAACCTCCTTGGAAATACTTTTCTCCTCGATCATCCTCGACACATAAACTTCAAAACATTTTAGGCTTTCCATGAGATGGGCATTTATAACTTGATGTCCCTCTTGCTCTTACTGGAGACTTGTCAAGTCTTTAGCAACTTCTTCTACGTGAGCCCAAAAACAAGAGTCCTCAGTTAAGGATACAAAATTTGTGTGAAGCTTCCTATCTCTACTTGTGTGAGTTTGGTTTTATCATCCAGCCATTTTTCCAGAACCCTATGACGAACCGGCCTATTATCAAGAGGCTCTACCAAACTTTTGTATGCAGTTCCAGCATTGATCCATTTATTCCTGGTTCTGAAGTCACTGGGAAATTTATGATTCTTCACCATACCAATAATGTCATCCTAGAATTTTTGTAGAGATATCCTAATCAAATTAATCTAAGACTCTCTCTTTTCGTCTAGGCCTCTGAAAGCATTATAGTAGCCACATATTGTTTTATAGTTGCCCTCATAGAGTCTCTTAATGTACCATTCTAGCTGTGCCATCTTACTTTGGTTTTAAGCTATGGAGGGTTGCTGATGAGAATTGGGTTTTTTATCTTATTATTTTTGAAAGATCACCAAAGTACATATTTTAGAAAGATCAGCAAAAAACTCATAAACTCTCTTCAATACACTATTAACTAGCTAATGTCAACAACATGCTCCCACCTTTGGCACTACTCTTGGCTGAACCTTATTGATTAAGCTACATAAAATAAGTCCATTTCTCTGACACAAACGAAACTCCTCCTCAAATGGTTCACATGGCATGTCTGAAGGCTCTTCCATGCTCATAATCCATGTTGCAGCTAGAAACCTTTTGCTTGTTGTGAAATGGTATACAGAAAAAGAACTCATAACAGACACAAAACCAGTTTATGGTAGGGGATATTACTTATATTCATCTAAATGGCATTCGCTTGCCAATGCATATATTATGTGGAGGGCTAGATTTTGTCATCAAGATTTAACATAATAAAAAGAAAAAAAATGATAGACGAGAAAAGTGGTATAAATGATACAAATACAATAGTTAATGTTTGAATTAAAACTAACAGTTGATCTCATATCCCATTTCCAGATATCAAAAAAAATTATCTTGGACAAGAAAGTTTATATGTACAATAGGAAAGGATATGAGGATATTATTTCTTTAAGTTCCATACAGGGCTCATTTTATTTTCATTTTAAGATGTTCTATTATGTGCTAGATTTTTGCTACCTATTCCCTTTCAGACATGTTCAAAGGCTGTCAGTGGCAATTAGTGTTTCTGAAACATTTGAGTATTTTAGTAATGCTTGTCTTAGATGCAAACATGAACTTTGATACATATTGTAATAATATGTTTAGATGAGACCACGTATGTCCAATTTTTTTTCCAGGTTTAATACTATCTTTTTTATTATGATAAAAAAAATGTCGGGGTAGACTTTCAAAAGGCTATTTACAAGCTTTGGGCTTGAACTTTGTGTTTCTTTGAGATAATTTGGAAGGTCTATTGACTAATACCCATGCAAATTCTCTTCTCCATATTCACTTCCATGATAGTTAGAAGTTTTGTTCAGTTTGTGGCACACCCATTATCATGCAGTTGTATCTAAAATTTGGAAAGGAAAATTGGTGACATTGGAGAACCAGTACTATTCCATTTCAACAGACCATCAGATTTTGATTGCATTTTCTTTTTAGGATTTCATGGGAAACTCTTAGCATAGCATGGTCTCCTTGGAAAACAAGGTACGAGATCTTGAGAGGGTTGTTGATGATATGGCTCGAGATTTGTCCTTTTCAGCAGGAAGGCGAGTAGGCAGTCACATGATGGGATATGAAGGTCCAACCAATAGAAATGGGAAAATTATATTGAATTATTTTTTATTTCACACATTGAATAGAAAGGAAAATTTGAAAATTGCAAAAAGTTTATCAAGTAAAAAGGCCCTAATGTATTGATTCTAAAAATAAATTTAAAAAAAAAAACTGAATATTTGTTTCTAGCAAGGCCACAAAAAAGCAAGACTATAGAATGGGATATTATCTTCTCTGAACTAAGGTATTATTATAGGCAACATAAGGTTTGAATTTGTAGCCTTCTCTGACAGTCAATTGATGATGACCAAGCAGAGTACTCCATGGAGGGTCTCTTCACATTAATGCCATCTCTTGGAATGTTAGAGGCTTTATAAAATCTGCTCATAAGTTCTCAATTAATGTTATGTATTAATATTTGGGCCCATTTTACATCATTTGTTTACAAGAAATCAAAGATGATATTTTTTTAAGTTGCCTTTAAGACTATTTGGCCTTAAAGCTTTTCAAAGTATTAGCTCTCAATAGTATGGATGTTATCATGCTTGCATGTTAATTTCTCCAAATTTACACTTGACTATCATTGCTTCTAGGTTAGAGTTTAAACAATATATTGTGTGGGTTACCTTTGTCATTAATGATGAACAATGTCGATTGTCACTATTTATACCCCTAATAATGGTCCTAAAGCTATTAACAGAGGTAAAGGATAGAAATAAGTGGTGTCAAATGCATCTGTGTGAGCAGTGTCATGCTTCCTTTTGAATGCACAAATCCAGGCTTCCTCTTGAGAGTAATAAGAAAAGTGACAATACGGTGAGCAAAAGCATGCACTACTACAGATCTGTAAAAGAGATGTATATTGCTACAGAGGGAGGGTTGTTAATAAAGTAGACAGTGTTGAGTAAACATAGTTATAGTCCTATGTCATATCAGACAAAGACAGCAAGAAGGTTGCATTATGGTGTTCTTGATTTATAGGCAAAGAAGAGTATAAGTGAAAGGGCCTTTTTAAGGTTTTCACATGAAATATGACAACAAAAATAGACCTGCTAAAGAGCAGCAAAAAATGATGACAGTCCAGCCTTTGATTTTTGTAGAAATCACAATAAGTAGCAATAATAATGGACAGTGGCAAGGGCAAATGACTATCACAGTGAAAAGGGATTACATGAGAAGATCTTAGTAATATGAAGACAAGCACCCAAGAGGACAATAATAGGGATGCATGATAAAATGAAGCATAGTAAAATCAAGAACAAGATCAGTTTTGGATGTGTTAAAGAGTTATCATCAACATGAGCTTAGCCTCTTAAAAAGACAGCCACCATAGTGCATGACAGTGAGCTTGATAACACATAGTGAGCAATGTCATACTGAATGGGAAAATCATTGATTAGAAGGGCAGAAAATCATTGATAATAGGACCATTAATATCATGCTAAAGAGCAGCAATGATGATGATTTTAATGTGCATCAATGTTAACTTTTCATGTACAACAATATCAATTTCAATGTGCAGCAATATACTGTATTTAAAAAGAGCAGAAAAAGATGACAGTTTATATGAGACAGTTAATATGAGATAATTAATATGAGAAATAGATGACAGTTTATATGGGGAAATGATTTCCAGATTAGTGCAACAGATATCCAGTTAGTGAGCTGCAAATAATAAGTCAAAATTGCTGCAAAAATGACTTCATAAGGTACATAAAATATGACATAAAGGAGCAGCAAATGTCAAAGTTAAAAAGCAATTTTATTGGTGGAAAAATGCAGCAAATGATGCGAATTAATGAGCAGCATTCTTATAAGAGAAGAGCATAAATTCTCAGAAGAAAAGAGCAGCAAAGTCATGATAAAAGAGCAAAAAAATCATTGTCATGTTTACATGGGAAGTTATGAGAAACAGACAGCAGCCACATTTGACAATTATAATCAAATGCACAGTTCAAACATGAGGACATTGACCAATGGAAGAAAAAATAATGGTTCACATAACAAAATTGGGAATAACTAACAAAAGTTGAATTTGCTAGACACCATACACAACATAACGCAATGCAAATCCAGCTCAAATCTTTTGTAAGATTTATCTTCCCTACTATACAAAGTTTGCAAGGAAATATTCAAATTCATAATATTTGAAGTTGGGTACCTAAAAAAAGCAACAACTTTCTGATTAGGAAGCTCCAATCTGGATGACTTAGCCTCAAGTATGTTTGCTTCTGAGAAAGGCCAGAGGCGTTTTCTGCCTGGAATCTGCTTCAACACCACGAAATTGCATTGAACCATTAATAACCAAAATAGATTAATAAGTCTCGAGTATACGAGGTTCTAGTTCATATCCAATGTAAGAAAAAACTCATTCATAAAATTTCAAGTTGGGTACTTGAAAACCCCAACAGGTTTTTGATTAGAAAGCTTCAATTTGGATGACTTAGCCTCAAGCATGTTTAATTTAAACAAATGCCAGAGGCATTTTCTTCTTGGAATCTGCTTCAACAGCAAGAAATTGCATTGAACCATTAATAACCAAAACTAATCAATAAGTTTCGAGTATAAGAAGTTCTAGTCCATATTCAATTGTGAGAAATTTCATTACATATCTAAAATAGGTCAATATGCTTCGCAAAGGTGGATTTTTCAGCCTAACCAAAGGCACATGAGTCAAATTCACAAATATTTTGGCATCCTGTAAGTTACAGATTAACAGGCAATATTACAAATTCTAACACAAAAATAAAATAATAGTATGTACAGTTTGCTTTCAGTACTGAACAATACTGCAACTTGTCTGCAATTAGAGGGAATTAAGATAAATAATAGAATGTAATCCTTTCATATCCTAAGTACTTGCTCGTTCACATTATCATCAATCCACCATATTAGACTAAATTCTCACATAGAAATAAATTGAAATGCAATCTGCAACAAAAACATTTCATACAATAGCATACTACTCTCCAAACAAACAATTCACAAGGAAAGTCCTTTGTGGTTGATAAGAAAATCTAGAATAGCATTAGATACCCTCACAGCTACAAGGAACTTTTCCAGACAAAAATTCTTACATGAAAGCAGACAATTGGAAGTCACTTGACTTTTGTTGACACCATCTATAGCATACATTTACATTTTTGTTTCATATATCTTTATTTGTTATTCTTTTGTTGTTTGATACTCATCAGGGACTCGCTTGAGGTATTGTAAATGATGATGAAAAGTTATGTCATAAATGTTAGTCAAGATGGAAATTATAAATTAAAATGATGTTTCTTGTAGTGTAATCACATGTATTGCCACTTGTGAGCTTCATAATTTACTTTCAACATAGCTAACCATTCACATTACAGCTCAGATTGAAATATATATACCATAAAGATCAAATGTCCAAATCACAGAATCTTATACAGTCATATCATATTAAATTAACA
>VDFB02300472.1:0-42086 GCA_007258455.2 Sequoia sempervirens | reverse complement strand
TATCTTTTTAGTAAGGGAGCGATACTTATGGTAGCTGCTCATAATTGCATCATGTGTTGCCATGGCATGAAGTCTCTTACTTGTACTTGTAGCTGGAGAAGAAACCTTAGAGTGCCCACTTTTCCTTGAAAGTGAATCATCTAAACGCTGCAATTTACGATTGATTTGTTGTTGTGTTTGTTCAAGGTCTTTCATTATTTTCTCCAAACTAGGTGTCTTTTCCTTCTTTGGTAGAGTAGGAAGGAAGGTAGGTAACAATCTTCCATCCTTAATTCTAGCCATGAAACTAACTCGCTATCCAAACTGACTTGTGCACAACTGATTTCACACCAATTGAATGCAATCATTACCCAATAGGCTGGCAGGATTATGGCTTTGATACCACTGAAAGGTTCCCAACCCAAATCTGATCCAATTTTTCTGAGTTTGATTTCAGATTTGACTTTGACCAGCGAATAGGGAATTTGCTTTTCTATTTGTTTTTGTTGTTTTATGAATTTTTTGGTGATTTTGGTGCTTTTCTGATTTTTTTGAGGTTTTGTGCTCGTTAAGAGCAAAAAAGAAATAGATGCTAAGCAACATAAATGACTGAAATAAAATTACAAATTTTGACTTTCCTACGACAGCAAATGTAATTTTCAGAAAGAAAATTGAACCACCAATTACATAAAATTTGCATACCCAGAAGCCAACGCTCAAATTATGGAATATCTAAATTGTTGGAACCACAGCATGTACAAAAAGATCTGATATAAAATCTGATCTGCTCCTTAGTGGTCTGAAAAACCTAATTTTCAGCTAGGGTTTGACTGAAAATGACACCCAAATCGTGCGGCCAACTGGTGAATGCACAGAAATGATGATATTTGCTGATAAGAAGCCCCAATCTGCAATTATCTTCTGATAACTCCCTACTACAATCAATTTCCAAATGCAAATTAACCTGTGATGAAGTCCAATGATGCCCAAATGGAAACCCAAGATAGATTTCCTTGTTTTATGAACTGGGTTTTCGTCCAATTCACTATCCTCCAAGGGATTTCGTCCTCAAAAAACCTGTATGCTGCTAAAACCCTCTTCCAAAAGCTCAAACCTGCAATTGTTTTTGTCAAAATTAGAATAGAATGACCAAAAAATGAGCCCACATATTGCTTTATAACCTCCCATGAGCTTTTTTAATAAAAGTCAATAAAATAATCCTCCCAAAAGGTTAAAGCCCATCTTGAGGGTCTTTCCTTATCAAAAGAAAGGGCCACTTTTTAAAAACAACTTTGAGTTACTAGGATGGGGGCACTTTTCACTATTCCCTTTACAATTTTCTGTTACTATTCACTTTTTACTATTCCATTAAAACAAACTTTAATATTTCCAATTTATCCCTGGATTCATCAACTGAACTCCAAACTGAAAGGCTCGTAAAGCTCCCAGCTAGGCTCCACAACCCTCAGTTGGGTCCCCTAACCATTCTGCTGACCTACGGGAACCCTAATAGTAGGAAAACCTCTACTATAGCCTGAGCTTCCTAAGGAAGGGACATTACACCTCCACTACCTTGAACCATCAATCCATCTTCCCCACCCATCATAATCTTAAATCTTCATCTCATTCACCCATCTCATCATGCATCCACTATCCCTCATCCTTCTCCTCATCTTAATCTCATCCTTTCCATCCTCATTCATATCTTCTCAGCATTCCTCCTTTAACTCATTTTCTCTATCATTTTGAACCCCTTCCTTTATCACTCAAATCAAAAACCAATCACCCTTTTACTAATAATTTCATCCATTTTGAACAAACCTGTGTTCTTCAAACCCACTCATCCTCTCAAGGGAGCATCCCATCATTCAATTCAATTCAATCCCAAATCTAAAGTCTATCCAAATGCTGAAGCATCTTTCAAATCGAATCTTAATCAATAAAATCAATCAATACTCACATTGTTCTCAAGATATATCATTCCCATATCAAGACCATTATCAATCCATCAAATCAAGCAATCATTAATCTCTTAATGCTCGAGGCATCATCTATCACTAATGTCATATTGCCAAGTGCCTATATCTACTTTCTTTGAAATGATTGCCCACTTCTTTCAGTAGCAACACCATTTCAAAGAGGGAAAAAATGTAGACACCTCAAATCTGCTCCCACTTCTCTGTATCGATTCCCCACAAACTAATTAAATAAATCATTATTTAATTAATTTGTCTAATTACCCCCAAATTAACTATTCTTCACAGAGGGGTTGGGGCCCTAGCTCGGTTGGCTAAACCTTTCCTGTTGCAGGAGATTGTTCACGAGGTCTAGTCTCTCCCACCCCTGTGGTACTGAAGGGCGTGTCGCACCAGCGCCGCCGGTCACGTTAAAAAGTTTACCAAGCGCACTACAATTTATAAGGGGTCGTGCTACCCGATTCCTGCAATCTAAAAAAAAAAAACACTATTCTTCACTGAGTAATTAATTAGACTAATCTAGCCAATCAACCACAAATAATCCTCCTTCACATCCCTAATATTAATTAATTAAACCCACTTAATTAACTAGCCTTAGTCCAATCACGTAATCAATCAATTAAATAATACATGATTATTTAATTGATTAGGCTAATTAATCAATTTTAACATTTTTTTTCTAATTTAAAATTCCACCTAATATGACCAAAGGCCAAAAGATTTTGTCCTTTAATCTCCACCATCCACTTCAAAATCAAGGAACAAATTTGGACCCTCCATCTTCACAAATGTCTTCTCAAACCACTTGTCACTACTCTATGCTCACACTTGAGTGAGCATGCAAAATGGAGGAATCTTGTCCCGCCATCTCATCTCATAATCTCCACCCTCCACTTGTCTCCATCTATTCCCACATGCCCACATCTACTTCCATCTCACATTTTAAGGAAACCACATCCATTGATCAAGCATCTTTCACCTCCTCATGCCACTTGTCAAGAGGCTAGGATGCACATCCATGCAAACCAATCCTAGCCATCAATCTCATCCTTCAATCTAGGCCTTCCATGTCCAACTCGGAAAGCCTGTTTAAGAAGGTTTACCCAAAGGGCATAGGGATCCATCACATAGAGTACTTGTTAATGTTATAACAGCTTTAGGTTCGTCCTTCCAGCCACGAGTGAAGACATAAATAAATGTAGCCTATTGGCTATTTATTTATATGTGGCATTTAATGAGAATGGGCGCATCTCTTGGCAACAATATAATTTTCTCTTGGGCCGACTTTCCTTATAAATTATATTTATTATTTGTAATTATATTATTTGTATCTTGGCCGACCTTGTACATGAAGAGGTGCGACCTCTCTCACACTTGTATATATACAAGGTCACCGTCTTCTATTGATCATTCATTCAAGTTCGAATTATTTCAATCAAGTGCGAATTTCCTTGAGAGCAGGTTGCGAATCTATTCAAGGGCAGAATTAGTTGTCATAGAAGTGCAGATTATTATCAGTCATTGCATCTGTGTTAGGTGCTGAAGATTGGCCTTGTAATTGGCCTCATTGTAAAGAGAATTGTTGCCTCTATTTTTATATACAAGAGAGATCTTTGTTGCTGGGTTTTTCTCCCTCAAGAGGAGGGTTTTCCCAGGGTATCTGCTGTGTTATTGTGTCTGATTTTGAATTA
The DNA here is from genome assembly GCA_007258455.2 of Sequoia sempervirens. Lineage (NCBI taxonomy): Eukaryota > Viridiplantae > Streptophyta > Pinopsida > Cupressales > Cupressaceae > Sequoia > Sequoia sempervirens. The sequence goes on along the minus strand of VDFB02300472.1, from coordinate 38,440 downwards.
ATTTTCTGTGTATTAATCTGTTCATTAAAATTTACATGGTACCAGAGCGGGTTTGAGAGGATCGTGATCAGATTATTGCAAATCAGCATACCCTTTTGTTGTTCACTTATCTACATCAGTCAAGATGGTGAATGGTTTGAAGGTTGAGGATAGACTCGAAGGTGCATCTAACTTCACTTCATGGAGATTTAGGATCATGCTCACCTTGCGTGAAAATGACTTGAGTGAGTTCGTGGAGTCTAGCGTTTCTGAACCTGAGGAGGAAGAAGCAAAGTTGCAGTGGGTGAAGAAAGACATTCAAGCAATGAAGATATTGGTTGATTCCGTCAAGGATCATATTGTTCCGATCATCTCTAAGTTGAAGACAGCAAGAGATATGCTCAAGACCTTGGAAGAGATGTACGAAATCAACAATACCAGTCGGGCACTTGCACTAAAGCATCAATTACCTCATGTGAAGATGTCAATGGGAGAATCTATGATCGCTTACTTCATGAGGATTTCAGATTTGAGAGACCAGCTCTCAACGATAGGACATATGGTTGATGACAAAGACTTAACCATGCTTGCTCTCAATGGTTTACCTTTGTCTTGGGAATCCTTCATTCAGGGAATCAGTACAAGATCGAAACTACCTAAGTTTGATCGTCTAAGATCTGATTGCATTCAAGAGGAATCAAGGTTGGTGGCAAGAGACGTTGGTCAAAGTTCAAAGAATGAAGACATTCATGTTCTCGCCTCCCATACTTCAAAGAAGAAAGGAAAAGATGGAAGGAAGGGTTTCTTCAAAAGGAATCGAGACAAGGGAAATGATGATACACCTCCATTTAAGAAGAAGAGGGATATGTCCAAGATTCAATGTTTTAGGTGTGACAAGTTTCGGCACTTCGCCAAGTATTGTCCAACTAGACCTAAGCAACAGGTCACCATTGCGGATGTTGATGATGCCTCTCCTCATATGGAATCAAGTGATTATTTGTTCTATTCGGCATTATCAAGCAGTGTACCTTCCGACACCAACACTTGGATAATCGACAGTGGTGCTTCACGTCACATCACCGGCTTTAAAGAGCACTTATCAACTTTGGTGGAAAAGGAGTCTTCTGAACAAGTCATCATTGGAGATGATGCTAGCTACTCCGTGAAAGGAATTGGGACCTCTACACTTCATTTGGATTCCGGCATATCACTTCAATTGGGTAATGTTCTTTATGTTCCTGGAATCAAGCGCAATCTCATTTCTATTTCAACTTTGGAAGATAAAGGATATCAAGTTGCCTTCTCCAAAGGCAAAGTTCTAGTATAGATGGAGAACTCTAGCTTCAAGGATGCTCAAGTAATTGGAGTTAGACATGAAAACCTTTACAAGGTCCGACACGCTTCATAAGCCTTCCGTTCATGACTCTTCGCCCCTTTAAGGCATCTTTTGGCATCGAAGATTGCCCACTTACACTTCCGAGCCTTACCTATCATGGAGAAGATGGTATCTGCCCTTCCCAAGTTCAACCAGATAATTGCCTAAAAGTACGGCGCATTGGGTAAGAATATGTTTCCCCTTTCATAGTAGAGAAAAATAGATCTAAAGCGTATTTTAGACCTTATTCATTCCACCTGGTGACCATGTCTATTCCTTCAAGTGGTTTCTTGTATTATGTTCTTTTCATTGATGATCACTCTAGAAAGACTTGGATTTATTTTTTGAAAACTAAAGAGTTTGAGGAAGTGTTAGAAAGGTTCAAGGAGTTCAAAGCTCTTGTAGAGAATCTTTCCGGTAAAAGAATTAAAGTCCCCTAATTCCATACAATGGCATCGACACCGGTAGCTTTCGGAATTTTTGTATTGATGCGGTGGATTAAGAGGAGTTTCGAAGGTTCTCATAATCCCCACAAAACAAAGGTTGCGTAAAGAAAGAACGTAATCCATCGTGGTGCCAAATATGCCATGATCCAGCTGATCAAACCTTCCTATGGGCAGGCTTCCACGTACTGCGGTATGTTCGCAATTTAAGTCCCTATAAGATCTGTAGGAGAATATGACTCCGGGTAAGCAGCTCACAGGAAGAAGCTCCCAAGTCGGGTCATTTGAGGATCTTTGATGTCCCCGTCTATATTCATGTTCCTAAGGAAAGAGAACTAAGTTGGAGCCTTCAAGAAGGGAATATTTCAGGGCTACGTTGAGACATCAAAGCCTAAATGTAATTCTGCTATTCCAGCCTAAGATGATGAGATCAATAGGGATGTCACATCTCGGCAGCGATGGTTGCATTCAAGATCCAGGGGGATTCATATGGAGATTGATCATGAAGAGTCTCCTCAGGATATGGAAGCTGACCATACTCCTGAGATTCAGAGGGAGACTTCAGAACCAAAAGAAGATATTGATCCTGTTGAACCCTTGGAACCTACTGATGGGCCTACTGACATTATTGTTGGGAGAAAGAGACCTCTATGGGCCAAGCGCACTATGCAAGAGGCTGAAAGTTTTGCAGCTCCTAGAGGCACATTCAGAGAAATTAAAAGGCCACATAAGTTCTCTAGTTATGTTGCCTTGATGAGTCAAATTATAGAATCCAAGCCTACCTATGTTGAGGAAGCATCTAGTCATCAAGTTTTGAGATATGCTATGACAAAGGAGTATTAGTCAATTCTTAAAAATGATGTTTGGGATATTTTCCCTAGACCCGAGGGCAAGTCTATGGTATCTTCTAAATGGCTATTCAAGATTAAGCATGCTATAGATGGAAGCATTGAGAAGTACAAAGCAAGATTTGCGGCTCGTGGGTTTTCTCAAAAAGAGGGAGTTGATTATGAAGAAACATTTGCTCCTATTGCTCGCTATACTCTTGTCAGAACCATCATTGCTATTGCCGCATCTAGAGGATGGAAGATTCACCAAATGGACGTGAAGACAACCTTTCTCAATGGAGTGATTGAGGAAGAGGTTTATATAGAGCAACCTGATGGATTTGAGGTTCATGGGAAGGAGTCACATGTTTGCAAATTGAAGAAGGCCTTGTATGGTCTTAAGCAAGCTCCTCGTGCATGGTACGAAAGAATTGATCGGTACCTGTCAAGTTTGGGCTTCTTGAAGAATGATGCTGATTCAAATCTCTACTCAAGGTAAAATCAATGGTGATGCATTAATTTACTTATGGCGTTTGACGATCCTGGATCCCATCGAGAAGATCACCCGATTCTTGAGGTAAGAAGAATTGACTTCGAATTTGAGATGAAGGACCTTTGGCTCATGCATTACTTCCTTGGTTTAGAAGTCTGGCAGAAGTCAGATGGTATGATTTTAAATCAAGGGAAGTACACCATTGATATACTTAAGAGATTTGGCATGATGGATTGCAAACCCATGTCTACTCCCATGGAGACAAATCTTCATAAACTGAAGGAGGTCGGCATTTGCTCGGGGATTGGTGGATCCCTACATCAGGCGCATACCGATTGATCCTTGATGTATCTTAGTTAACACTAGACCTCGAGCATTTACTATGCAGTGAGTGCACTTAGCAAGTTTATGTGTGATCCGAGACAGATACATCTTGTTGCAGCTAAACATATCCTAAGATACTTGCGTGGCACAGTTGGATATGGGTTGAGGTATTCTTCAGATGCAGACTTGGAGTTACATGGTTTCACTGATTCTGATTGGGCAAGTTGTGTCTCAGATCGGAAGAGCACCTCCGCTGGTTATCGTTTCTTTGGTTCAAATTTATGATTTCCTCGTGTAGCAGAAGCGCCTATCTCAGAAAGTAATTCTGCCAGTGAGTATATTGCTTCTGCTTGGCAATCAAAAGCAAGATGGTTTAAGCTCCTGCGTGATTGTTCGACAATCAATGGAGCCTACTATCATTCATTGTGATAATCAGAGTTGTGTGAAGCTTTCTGGTCAATCCCGTGGCTTCATGACAACGCTACATTCAAGTACCACCTATACCGTGAGGTAATCAAGGAAGGTCAGACAACAGGTACATCAAAGATCGATGAGCAACGGGTGCAGATATTCCCCACCAAGCCTCACGATAAAGTTTGTGTACTTCCCATAAGCTTGGTATGGTGGGAGAATCCAGCCCTTGATCGAGTAAGAGTCTCGCGATCGAGCCTTGTTAATGCATTTTCCTCCTCGGTGATCTGGAGTAATTTGAGGTGCAAGCCCTTGTTAATGCATTTCTCCTTGAGATTTGAGGTGAAAGCTCTTGTTTCCACCCTCTAAGTTGAGTCATGGTGGATGTCATGTGTGTGACTCCATGACATATGTTGTACTTGTGTTTCACCCTCTAAGAGAGCTCATGGTGAAAGTCGCTGAGGTGATTAACATCACCTAAGTGATGAACACTTGTACTGCGTACAGGAAGCCATTATGGTTGATATCGTTGAGGGCGACATTCAATATCAATGCTGAGGTGATATTCTTCTTCACATCCTGGGTTGTAGTGTCACCTGCATGCTACCGTTGAGGTAGATTTTGTCTTGAGCAGCCGGAAGTTCTCTCCTACCGAGAGGAGTGTTAATGTTATAATGTACCTCTGTGTTCGCCCTTCCAAAATTAATTTAGTAAACATTTATAAATAAATGTAGCCTATTGGCTATTTATTTATATGTGACATTTAATGAGAATGGGCGCATCTCTTGGCAACAATATAATTTTCTCTTGGGCCGACTTTCCTTATAAATTATATTTATTATTTGTAATTATATTATTTGTATCTTGGCCGACCTTGTACATGAAGAGATGCGACCTCTCTCACACTTGTATATATACAAGGTCACCGTCTTCTATTGATCATTCATTCAAGTTCGAATTATTTCAGTCAAGTGCGAATTTCCTTGAGAGCAGGTTGCAAATCTATTCAAGGGCAGAATTAGTTGTCATAGAAGTGCAGATTATTATCAGTCATTGCATCTGTGTTAGGTGCTGAAGATTGGCCTTGTAATTAGCCTCATTGTAAAGAGAATTGTTGCCTCTATTTTTATATACAAGAGAGATCTTTGTTGCTGGGTTTTTCTCCCTCAAGAGGAGGGTTTTCCTAGGGTATCTGCTGTGTTATTGTGTCTGATTTTGAATTAATTTTCTGTGTATTAATCTGTTCATTAAAATTTACAGTACTTACATGCTTTACTTACCTACTACCAAATTTAGCAACATCGTAACTAAGAGCGCTCACATCTCAATCCTTCATCACTTTGAGCACATCACATAGATCCAACAGAGGTTTGATGCTTTGTTTTCTAGCATTTTGCATTGTTATTTACTTCCATCTTGCTCTAACTTGAGCGTATAGGTCCTATTCGAGTTTGAGTTTTATTGTGTGATTTATGCATCTAACTCTCCATTATAGCTCAAATTTGACATCAACAATCTTCATGGAAAGATCCAAATGCAAGTTTTTCATATTTTTTCATTAAAAATACCCTTTTATTTGTGGGGCATATAAGCCATAGGCCAATTCCATTTGGAATGAAACAAAGGTACAAGAAATCAAGTGACACAAAAAACTAATGCATTGTGAACAAGCTACACTCAAATGGTGAAGGAAGTTGAAAAATGGTGAAAATTACTAAGGCAAGACATGAAAAGTATAGCAGCAAAAATCACTCACTGGAATAAATTGGCAAATAAAAAAAAATCAAGAAATTGCAATTTAATAGGGAAAAATATCAGGTTAGGGTTATGGTTTTCAAAAAATAAAATAAAAAAGAGTTAGGACTAGGGTTTTCAAAAACAAAATCATGCAGTCAAAAATGGGGAAAAAACCAGAAAAAAGTGGAACAAATCAGCAATTAAGCAGGACATGCAATTTTCAGCAATAAAATCAGTTAAAAATCGCAACTCTAAGTAAAACAAGGAAAACCCCAACCCTAAATCATGGTGAACGATTTTATAATAAAATCACAATTTTCTGAGTTAAAAAATTGTCCACAAGGGCAAGCAGTGAGAAATCACAATTTTTGCTACAGTGGTCAAAAGTAAAACAATCCTATCTTCCAATAATTCCCCTTTAGAGAGAGCAACAAAATGCAAGGATGCAAGAAAGGGGATGCCTAGCAAATATTTCCCCCAAATAGTAGGCACATGCATACCTAAAACTTGAAGGGATATTCATGGGAACAAGGACAAGGGATGCAATAGTAACACATGCCCAGGGAAACTGAGGGATCAGATGCATTCCCATAAAACATACGAACAATTATAAAAATCTTTAATATTTTCCCTTTTAAAGCAGATAAATTATTGGTATATATCTTTTGAAGTAGAGCTTTCACTCACAAGCCACATTGCATTAGTAAAAGTCCAAGAAAAGTGTTTGCATCTTTGCATCTCAACAAAGTGTTCACACTCAATCACAGCATATATTAAGGGAACCAATTTGGAAAAAAAAGTTTCTCTGGAATTGCTTGCACATGCAATTCTAGGCTACCTAACTTAACCAAATCAAATATGTGTGCTTATGTAGTCCTTACCTTATTAGCGATATATAAAAATTTACAAACTTATTTTGCACATCTCTTTCGTGGGTTGGAAATTAAACTAATAGGCTATTTCATGTTTTACTTAAATTGCTGAGTTAGTCTATAAAGTTTATGGACTAGTTGAAATTCAGATTGCACCATTAATAACACATTAAAGATAGATAAACACATTTACAATCAAATGGCTACTGAATGATTCTGAAGAAGGTTTCAGGAAGAATTCATTATACTTGCTTAATACTGTTAAAAAGGAAATTACATAAGAACAATCAATATGAAATTCATAAATAAAAATGACTATCTGTATATATATATATATATATTGGGAAATGAGAGCAGTCAAGACCTACAATAAGAAATTAGGACCTTAGGATGACGCCAATATATAATGTGTCGAAGTGAATGAAGATATGCTGATGTGCAATCTGGCCCAATCAACTGTAACTGGCCGTGGCCATCGCCTGCAAGCCTTAAGAGTAATCCACCAAGTCCACCCTACATGATTGAAATAAGATGCAATTTAACATGTGAGCATTCTAGAAAGCTTCCATAAACAAGTTTGGACTTGTTTATAAAGTATTTAATAACCAGTGAGCATCCAACTTTCTAAACAATAAAGGTATTCTGCATCTTTTTACTATTTGTGTGTAAAATGTGATAGTACATAATGTATAGTCAGTGAAATTAATTAAGACAAACTTGTTAAGAATAATTAATTTAAGAATTGTCATAATCACCGAAGAGTGATTCTAGAGAATGTATAACAAAGTGACCACCGATAGATTAATACTTGTGTCTAGTCAGAAATATATATATCAAGTTGTTACTCAACCACTATATGCAACAGATTGTATATCCATGATATCAATGTTAGCAAGCCAAAGAAACAGTTAAGGATACAGGTTCCAATTCCGGAAACGCTGATTTTTTGGTAACCTGTGTATGGTACAGCAGGAAAACATCCATACATAAATGATAAAGCATAAATATTTAAAAACATAAAAAGATAATGAAGCATAAACATAATATCAATGTTATGTGCATAATCAGCACTAAAATAAACACAACACTCCTTAAATGATAGTATTCTATTTTTATAAATCAGGACTTATATGTTAAAAATACATCAACGGACACCTCCATAAGATAAATGCAGGTAATTTCATCTGTAAGTTTCTAGGGAAACTCAACAGTGAATGAAATGATATATGATATGTACTCTCTGTTTTCTTCTTTGTTTTAGGCATGGTAGCCAGAATCATTCTAGGGAATAAATAATCAAACCAAAGGATGAATATTTTATCCAAAAAACACATTTTAATAGGGAAGATTTGGATTGGGTTAGGGTTTCAGGTTTTTAAAAGAACAAATTGTGCAGCTGGCAAAGATTAAAAAACATAACAGCCAATTGGTCAAACTTGCCCACAAATCAGTCAAGCTCACAATTCATCACAATTTGGATGATTAATTGACAATATTTTTGCAATTTGTAAACTGAAAATTGACAAAAACGTGTTTTAGCTACTTCATTGAAAAAACTGCAATTTAAAGCTGCGAAAAAATTGACCTGCAAAACAATTCACAATTACTCGCAATTTTTTGGCACTTATGCTTCTTTGTTTTTAATGTTTAGAGTAGGTAGCATCAGGTTGTGGGGTTTAGAAGGGGATTGGAATGCAGAAAACAGCCTGGGAACACTGTTGAAGGACTTGGCATTTCAGGCAATTCTGAACAAAAAAATATTTCCTCATCAAACCAAATAATGAACCATTGCCCAAAAAGTTTCCAAGCAAATACCAGAGCAGGAAACTGTCAATTCCTGCAATACATGATTTAATGCACTGGCTATGATAGACATTGAATAAAGTTTGGTTTCTGGACCAGAAACGAACTCTGTATAAGAATTCAGAAATTTGTTCACCCCACTAACACTGCTGACAGCCTTTAAATGCATGATGGCATTCAAATGAGAGTGACACTTGATAGTGAAAATTCAGTGACTGATTGAATGGAACCAATCACAGAAAGCAAGTACAAATCACTCATGTTAACTATGAACCATCTGGATCAGAACATACATCTGCACTACTTAAAAATAAGAAAACCATCACAGACCATTGTTCCTCGGCTTTCTCGCTGCTGTTACAAATTAATGTGCAAAACATAAGAACTCCATTAATCACAGGCAAAGGGAGACCATTAAAAAGAACTAAAACTATTCCTTGCAGCTAATTGAAGACCTAACAGAACTTCAATATCTCAGTTCTATTTTAATCACAAGACATACTGAGAATTAACTTCGAAATACCACATACCATGCATAAGTTAAACAAAACTACCATAAATATTACAAATTTGAAATACAATATTTCTATTTTGATATGAGATATCTATTATCAGTTTGTTAAACTTGAATGTCATGATAGATATTCGTTGTTCAATATTAAAATAATAGAATTGGTAATCAACGCCATATGCATCATCATCATTGACATTAGATAATATAGGAAGATTTGAAGAACCACATGCAACCCCAGTACCACCTTCAATAAAAGTATGTTGGCTATCTAAATACTCAAAAAAACGAAGATTGCATGGAAGCAGAAAAATCCAAGTCAACTCACTCAAAGTCTACATCCCACAACTTTGTTGCCCCTTCCTTGTACTCATTCTATTTTTGAGTAAGAAGGTGCATGTGGGAATGCAAATAAACTAGCTCCTCTGCTTTACTTGATGCCAATAGATTGTGCTTCAGTAAGTGGATGGAGTATATACTCCAATTCCACTCAAAATGAAGAGGAACTAACAACCTATTGAGGCAAAGTGAGAGTGAGTTACTAATTTAAATTTAAAAATACAAGTTTTAAAAATGAAAAAAGAAAATTAAATTTAAGAGGTGCAATAAAAATTAATAAGCTTACTCATGATAAAATTTTGATCACAAGACCTTGGAGATGTGACAATGTATAGGCATTGAGGTACCACCACAAATGAGCATCCTTCCTAAACTTATCACGAAGAGCAAAAACACTTTGACTAATGGAGCTATAAAATCAGCAAACTCACTTGTGACTATATCCTCCATAGCTTGATCGGGGAAGAGTTTTAGTAGCACTTTCTTGTAGCCTTCACTAATTTTTACATCTCTATATGGTGGCACCCTCGTTGGCTTAGCAAAGATCTCATCACTAGAATTTTTGGGAGTCAATGCAAAAGCAAGATGTAGTGGGGTAGTCATTACGTTCCATCGCTCATCACAAATTAACTACATCTCTGTACAGAAAGTTTCTTCAAGATCTTATACCTCTCCCAAACATGGCTTATCCATGTCATAAATGTGGATCACACTCATGATGGGCTTGGCGAAACTAAAAAGATATTCCACCCAATCCCACCAAGTGTCATCTAGGATCATGTGCTTCATATTGGTTGCCCTCTCATCATTGGATTGCCTCCATACTAACAAAAGTTAGTTGATGACCATACTAGAATGCACCTCCGCACCTTCACAAGTTTTCTCAAGTTGATTGTGCTGGATGTGAATCAGGTCTCAACATTAATCAAGTGTCAGCAACCTATTCAAAAATAGAAAATTAAAAACAAAGAAGAGAGAATACTTAAATTTTAAAAAATAAATTACTAGAATGAAAAACAAAATTTTAAAAGTGTATTATTTCAATTACTTTCAGCAGCTCCAATTGTGAAAATGCTATACATTTGCTTGCAACACGTGGTGGTTTGTGATAACCATTTGGATCTCTTCAGCCTTAGCATAGACTTGTTTGATCCAATAAATTTTCCCACTCAACTCTTGTAGATTGAGGTTGAGCAGTGGACAACACAAAATGTCTAAAATATATGTAAAAATTGCGTTTCAGCAAACATACTAATCGGTCTGCAATTATTTTATGTTGTTTATTATGACTTGGACTTCATTTGACCCACTTCTTGAATGCAATGTATAAATATGTTAGCAATAAATTGTGCATCCTTCACCTCTCCCTTACCTTTCAAAAACATTGCCCCTTTAGGGCACACTGCAATCCCAATAATCAATGGCTGATTTCTTGCATCCTTCCATCAAAAACAATGGACAACCCTATCTATTTCCACAAATTTCTAATGGGAGCCAATGAAGTTTCTATATTTTATACCTCCTTTGACAATAAGGTCCTATGCACCTTCTCATAACCTGAGCCCGTGTACCATTTTGGAGCTACATTTGCTTCTCCCAACATATCTTGCCAATATGGTGATTGAACAATATTGAAGGACAAACCATTTGCATCAAAGCATCTTGCAACAGTTTGATCAGTAATCTCTCCAACGTCTTTTTGAAATTCCCTCTCTAATGACCCCCTCATTCTTTTCACACTAGCGAGCTTATCTTCATTCCTTCCCAAAAACGGGTGTCTCTCCACAACAACATCAAGCACAACACTATGAGATGGAGAAGCAAGGGGCCTCCATGACCCCCTTCCTCTCCTCAAAGGATGCCCTATTCTTAGGAGAACTCTTATATCTACTTCCTCCTATTCTTTGATATATTCTATTAGTTGATGCAGTGTTATTTGTACACCATTCTTCCTTGAACAAGCTCTGATTCTCATGCTAGGAATGGCACACAAATAAGCTTTCACCTGACTATATGAACTATACCTCTAAACACACATGTTGCATTCCAAACATATGTCCCACCACCTGGAACTGCCATATCATTTCCATATGCCTCCACAAAAGTGAACATGGGTAGATTTTGAAGGGCAGTAATGGAGCTAGAACTAGTTGCCATTGTAATTCCTAAAGCAACAAGTTTGGAAAATAAACATTGAACTACACATTTGAGAATCCAAAAAAATAAAATTATTAAACAATTTTTGGACCAATAATTTATCTAAAAGAAACAATTTATAATTTGTGTTTTTATCCTTATTCAGAATGTGAAATATTCAATAAATCTATAGTTTGCATTTTAAAATTTTAAAATCATATATTTAACATGTAGATTTGAGTAGCCTGCATGACAAAACATGAGATTTTATATTTACAGATGTCTTGTAGCTCGAGCTCAACAGGACCAAACATCAATATAATTACACAAAAATTCTGTAACAATACAGTTTGATTACAAGTTTAAAACTGTATAATTAGTATTTACATTTTTTAATTTACATCTGATTAATATAAAAATTACACTAGTCAATGGGTTATAAATCTTGAAATTATAGTTTGCAAACAAATAACTACCAGGTTATTGCTATCGGTTATAATTTATAAATTTCAAAACTAGTCTATGGGTTATAAATTTATATATCATTGAATGGAATACCTAGCTATTGCTGGTTGACTATGCGTACGTGGCTGAGTCAGCTATTTGCTGTGTGCTAAATGATGAGTCATCTATTTCAAACTAATTCAACTTTCAACTATTTGTGCCTCTCCTATTACCATGACAAGTTTCAACTATTTGAACTCAACATGCCTTCAAGCTCCTCTCCTTTCCCTATTTGCCCATGTCACTACAACAACGTACACAAGAAATGCTTTTTCATTTTTACTTCTTCCCTCTTGCTGCACTTGACACACACAATACAAGAAATAGGTAAAGGTAAACACACCTTCAAAATTTTGCACGTGTAGTGTTTAGCATTGTTGCAACAATCATTTAGAGTTTCGCAGTCGAAGAGTCAACAAACAATGTGTTGAAACCTTTGCCGACTGCTGGAATTGTTTTGAATTTGGTATGAATTTGCCAAATCAACCTTAGAATTGACGAGGTTCAAGTTGCAATGTTTCCAGGTGATCCAATTGCTCTAAACCAAATCCTATTTGAATGCACACCCAATTCCAATATGACTCGTACCTAGAAACAGCCATTTTCAAGCCGATTCAGTAACCTAGGTCAAAATTGAATAAAGTGAGTTTCCCTCAATAGTAGTTTCTAAGCCACACAACAATATAAGCTTGGTAGTGGATTCCCATTTGGCTTAACTAAAATGATGTTCATGTTTTTCCTTGAGAATACATGAATTAAGAAAACTAGATCCAACCTTCCATTCTGGACCTGCCTATTGTAGTACAATGCTTCCCTAGAGCTATTCTCTTTCTATAACAACCACTATCATGCTCAACACTATTAATTAATATAACTGAACCAAAAATGTCAACAGGATAAATAGCAGGCCAGCCTTCACCTGAATCCACAAAAGCACATTCATCAGAAACTTAATCCAACACATGAGGATCTTGCTGTCCAGTGAACAGGCAATCTAATACTGTTATTGATTCATTAGACAATTTACCATTATAAGTATTCTCACCTCTTCATTCAGTGACTGGATACCTACAAGACTGACAGTCCATTGTGTTCGCTCAATATTTTTTAAATTAATGTAATAAAAAAAATTAAAAAATCTATCAAGAGAATGAAAGCATTTATTTAAATATTTCCAATCACTAAGTTTGACCAAGAAAAAAGGTACAAGTATGTTATATGATTAGTTTCTTCACAGACTTCAATACAATGTTGTAACAAATAGATGGTGAAACCTTACATACAGAAAATCTTCCTGATATTTTGAAAGAAAAAGAGTTCACAAACAATCCATCAGTCCATGAAAATATAAACAGAATTAGTTTCTGCTAACAGCAAACCAACAATTCGCAAACAAAAAGAGCTTACAGCAAACTTCAAACCGACAATTTGACAGACCAGATTCTTTTCCTTTCTCATTACACCAAGAGCTGTGTTTTACAGAAGATGCTGCAATCTCCAGTTTTAACATTTTGCAATTCTACAGTTTTGAAATTAAGTTCTTTGTTTTTTTAATCCAAAAAAAACAATTACGTTCTTAGTCCTTGAAAACCCTTCTTCTCTGACAGCATTTGCCTTCCGTCTTCCATAAATCGAACAATATGGATGGATCTAACCTTGCTTGGAATTACCTTTACTTCTAGTAAAAGTGTTAGAACTTGTTGATACATGGTAGTTTAGGTCTGATATGAACAATGATTGCTATAAGCATCATCATTGTTATTTCGATCTATCTGCTCTGTAAGTATTTCTGGAAATAAGAAATCGAACTCATATAAATGATGATCATCTACGCCATGCTTGATAACGCGTATTTGTTAATTTGTTTAAACGTGAATGATTATTAGATAATCTGGAACTCGCATGCTCAAAGAACACGTCCCTTGAGCGGACGTGTCTCCAAGTGTGGAGACACGTCCTCTCAAGAGGCGTGTTCCTTAGACATGGAATCCGTGCGCTCAAAGGAACATGTCCCTTGAGCGGACGTGTCTCCAAGTGTGGAGACACGTCTTCTCAAGAGACATGTCCCTTTGGATGCGGGTCTCCCTCATACAAAGGTTGGGTTCATTTCATTTTGCAGAATATCGAAATCCATTAATGTTCTGCATCCAGTGCATTCTACAGCAAAGAGAAGTATTCAGAAAACGTACATTTGTCTCAGTATTTTTCCTCTCAGAATTTCTGTCTTTAGTTTATTCATAGTATTAGGATCCCATCCTGTTGCAGATTTGTTTGCATTTACATGGTATCAGAGCCACGTTGTGTGAATCCTAATCAAATCTGAATACCAATCTGCTCAAGAAAAATTCGTATTTTCCAGAATCGAATTTACTTCACATTCTTCATAATGTCAAGCGTGATCAAATTTGAAGATCGCCTTGCAGGAGCAGACAATTTCACATCATGGAAATTTAGAATCATGATGATCCTTAGAGAGAATAAATTAGATTCAATTGTGAAAGAAAACTTGGAGGAACCAAAGTCTGAAACTGAGAAAACTCAATTGACAGAAAACAATGAAAAGGCCATGAAAATCCTAGTAGATGCAGTTAGGGATCACATAGTGCCCATCCTAGCAAAACATGAAACTGCATACCACATGTTCAAATCTCTTGAGAAAACTTATGAGATTAACAACACATGCAGGACTCTTGCTTTAAAAAGGCAAATCAACAATGCTCAAATAAACAAAGGAGAGTCCATTAATGCATATTTTATGAGGATTACTGAACTAAGAGATCAACTATCCACAATTGGATATCAGATTGATAGCAAAGAATTAACTCTAATTGCACTAGGTGGCCTACCAAACTCATGGGAGTCTTTTGTTCAAGGAATAAGTGCAAGATCCAAACTCCCTAAGTTTGACAGGCTAAGAACTAACTGCCTTCAAGAAGAAACAAGGCTCTCCTCAAAAGAAAACAAACAGAAAAACTTAGATGAGGATATTCATGCACTCAACACATCGTCTAATAAAAGGAATAAGAAAAACACCTACAAGAAAGGATCTTTTAAAAGAAAGAGAAATCCCAATGGAAAGGGATCCTCTAAGAAGAAAGACATTTCTCAAGTCCAGTGCTTTAGGTGTGATCAATATGGCCACTATGCAATGAAATGCCCTGACAGAACAAAGCAACAAGCATCCTTTGCTAAAGTAGGAAAGTCAAATTCAGATCATGAATCTGAGAACTTTGTGTTCTATTCAGCATTATCTAGTCAAGTATCTAACAATTTCAACAACTGGGTAATTGATAGTGGTTCTTCGAGGCACATCACAGGGTTTAGAGAACACCTTGACACTATGTCTGAAGAGTCTGATGAAGATGTTACAATTGGGGATGACTCTACACATCAAGTAAAAGGGGTTGGAACTTGCTCCATTACATTGAAATCTGGTCTCTCCCTTCAACTCACTGGAGTCTTATTTGTACCTGGTATAAAGAGGAATCTCATATCCATCTCCGCACTTGAAGACAATGGTTATAGAGTTACCTTCATGGATGGGAAAGTTCTAGCATGGCCTAAAAACTCAACAATCAAGAAAGCCCAAATCATAGGTGTAAGACAAGGGTACCTTTACAAACTTTGCACTGAAGTCAATCAAGCCCTTACCCTTAACACCTTTGATTCAAATGAAATCTGGCATAGAAGATTAGGACACCTTCATTTCCGTGCCCTACCTTCTATGGAAAAACTTGTTACAGGATTACCTAAGTTAAAATCATCTCATGAAGGAAATTGTAAAGGTTGTGCCTTAGGAAAGAATTCAAAGGGATCCTTTCCCACTAGTTTGAGCAAAACTCTTAATGTGTTAGATCTGGTTCATTCTGACTTATGTGGACCTATGTCTGTACCTTCTAAAGCAGGATTTCTTTACTATGTCATATTCATAGATGACTTCTCTAGGAAAACCTGGATCTATTTCCTTAAGTGTAAAGAGTCATTAGAAATCCTCAAAAGGTTCAAAGAGTTCAAAGCACTTACAGAAAACTTCTCCGGGAAGAAAATAAAAACCTTAAGGACAGACAATGGGAAAGAATACACCTCTGAAGCTTTTAAGGAATTCTGCATGAGTGCTGGAATTAAGAGGGAGTTCACAGTGGCTTACAACCCTCAACAAAATGGGGTTGCTGAAAGGAAAAATAGAACCATTGTAGAAGCTGCCAAAGCAATGTTGCTTGATCAAAACATTGAAACCTCCTTCTGGGCTGAAGCCTCTAGGACTGCTGTCTACATCCAAAATAGATGTCCTCATTCTCATCTTGACAACAAAACTCCTGAAGAAGCCTTCACTGGCATAAAACCTGACATTAGTCACTTTAGGATTTTTGGTTGTCCCTGTCTATATTCATGTGCCCAAGGAGAAGAGATTCAAACTTGAACCTTCCGGAAAGCAAGGGATATTTATGGGATATAGTGAAACCTCCAAAGCCTTCAGAATATTCATACCCGGTCAAGATCAAATTGAATTGAGCAGAGATGTCATCTTTGAAGAAGACATTGCAGTTAAGAGGGCAAGAAGTTCTAGTGAGACTGAATCTTTTTCCCCTAGTGTATCTGAAATGGAACCTGCTCCTGAGATTCAGAGGGAGCATACAGAAGAAATGTCACCTGAACTTCCTTCCACTTCAAATGTGAATACAGATATCAATGGCAGAAAGAGACCACTTTGGGCCAAGAAGATGATCAAAGAAGCAGAGAATCATGCAGCACCCAAAGGAACGTTCAGGGAGAGCAAAAGACCCAAACGTTTCTCTAGCTATGTTGCTCTCATGAACGATATCATAAACTCCGAACCTGTCAGTGTTTCAGAAGCCTTCAGACATCAAGCATGGAAAGATGCAATGACGGAGGAATATCAGTCCATTCTAAAGAATGATGTATGGGATGTTGTGCCTAGACCAAAAGGGAAATCTGTTGTCTCTTCCAAATGGCTCTTCAAAATCAAGCATGCTGCTGATGGCAGTATAGAAAAACATAAAGCACGCTTTGTGGCAAGAGGTTTTTCTCAAAAGGAAGGCATTGATTACTGAAGAAACATTTACCCTTGCCCATTACATTCGTTGAGATGTTAGCCATTGCAAAGCATTAAAGGTCGGAAGAAGATCCATCAAATGGATGTGAAGACCTTCTGAATGGAACCATTGAAGAGGAAGTCTATCCGAACAGCCTGAAGGTTTTGTGATACATAAACCTCGACACACATGTATGCAAACAAGAAAGCTCTTTATGGACTAAACAAAGTTCCCGGTCCGGTATGAAAGAATTGGATAGCTATCTCTTGGGATTAGGATTTTCCAAAAATGAGCTGACTCCAATCTCTACTTCAAGGTAATCAAAGGTGATATGCTAATAATTATTTTATATGTTGATGACCTGCTGATAACAGGAGAAGATCACCTCATTGCTCAAGGGAAGCAAGATCTAATTTCTGAATTTGACATGAAAGACTTGGGCATTCTACACTACTTTCTAGGTTTAGAAGTATGGCAGAAATCAGAGGGCATTATACTAAATCAAGGGAAGTATACTATTGACATTCTGAAAAGATTTGGAATGTTGGATTGTAGACCGATGTCTACACCTATGGAAACCAACCTTCACAAATTGAAAGAAGCAGCAGTAGAATCCAAGTGTGCAGATCCAACACTTTACAGACAGATGATTGGATCCTTGATGTATCTGGTTAACACCAGACCTGATATTTGCTATGCAGTGAATGTTCTCAGCCAATTCATGTGTGAGCCCAAGGAAATTCACTTAATGGCTGTGAAACATATTTTGAGATACCTTCAAGGCACTATTGGATATGGTCTTCTTTACAAGAATGATCAACTAGATCTTCATGGGTACTCTGATTCAGATTGGGCTGGAAGTATAACCGATCGAAAAAGCACATCAGGATGTTGCTTCAGTTTAGGATCTGCTATGATCTCTTGGATTTGCAGAAAACAATCTTCAGTTGCACAGAGCTCAATAGAAGCTGAATACATTGCAGCCTCTATGGGTGCAAGAGAAGCAGTTTGGCTTCGTAAATTGCTTGTGGGACTCTTCGGTGAACCCTTGAATCCTACAATTATTCATTGTGATAATCAGAGTTGCATCAAACTCTCTGTAAATCCTGTCTTTCATGATAGATCTAAGCACATTGAGATCCCCTATCATTATGTAAGAGATATGGTGGAAAAGAAAGTAATTCAGTTGGAGTATATTAGTACAAATGATCAAACTGCAGACATTCTCACCAAGCCTCTCTCCCGAATCAAGGTGGAGCACTTCAGGAAGAAACTTGGTATGGTTGAAATGTAATTTGTTATTTATGTTTGAAATACAAATTGTTTATAAATTGTACTAATATATAAAGATGTTTAATGTGTAAACTCTTTTGTCATGTGTGTGACTCCATGAATTTATGGGCCTACTCCTCCTATGTACATTATTGAAAGGTGACGATCTTTCTAATAATGAACACTTGTATTTAACATTGTAAAGTGACGACTCTACAATGAAAACTATCATGATAGATGTCATGTGACTTGATATCTCTAGATATGTCATGGTAGTATCTCTTGGACACTTTGGTTCATATCATGGGACTTGATATCATTTTGTAGATCATTGTGATCCTTAAGAGATAATCATGGTGGATATTTATATCCATGGATATGCCATGAATTATGGTAGACATCATGTGACTTGATGTTAGTGCACATACCATAATGAAGATGTGTTATGAAGAATGTCATGTGACTTGACAACTTTGAGAAAACATATCTTTGATATCACGTGTGAAGGTGATATCTTCTCTTATTTGATTTGAAATATCTTCCCTAAGCTAAGAGGGAGTGTTGATACATGGTAGTTTAGGTCTGATATGAACAATGATTGCTATAAGCATCATCATTGTTATTTCGATCTATCTGCTCTGTAAGTATTTCTGGAAATAAGAAATCGAACTCATATAAATGATGATCATCTACGCCATGCTTGATAACGCGTATTTGTTAATCTGTTTAAACGTGAATGATTATTAGATAATCTGGAACTCGCATGCTCAAAGAACACGTCCCTTGAGCGGACATGTCTCCAAGTGTGGAGACACGTCCTCTCAAGAGGCGTGTTCCTTAGACATGGAATCCGTGCGCTCAAAGGAACATGTCCCTTGAGCGGACGTGTCTCCAAGTGTGGAGACACGTCTTCTCAAGAGACATGTCCCTTTGGATGCGGGTCTCCCTCATACAAAGGTTGGGTTCATTTCATTTTGCAGAATATCGAAATCCATTAATGTTCTGCATCCAGTACATTCTACAGCAAAGAGAAGTATTCAGAAAACGTACATTTGTCTCAGTATTTTTTCTCTCAAAATTTATGTCTTTAGTTTATTCATAGTATTAGGATCCCATCCTGTTGCAGATTTGTTTGCATTTACAGAACTTAAACTGTATTGCAAAAGATGAGCAATTTATATTATAAAATTGCTTTCCAAAATTTGCACAACTTGCTCATGTTAGAATATTATATTCTTATATTGTTTAATGGTCAATTATATCTACAATAGTTGGTAGGTAGACACTTAATGTCTATAGTAATTTACCTCCTCTATATATTGTAATCTGTTCTCCTTGTTAATACATGCAATTTTCCCAGCTAAAACTGTTTCATGGTATCAGAGCTGATGGGGTTATACAAAATTTGGCGAATTTTTTAATATAAAAAATTCATAGCCTCCTATCTAGAATATTTTTTCCAGAAATTTGTTTTTCATGTATTTTTTTCTAGGTGCGTCTAGGGTTTTGGTGTCAGAAATCTGAATGTGTTTTTTCGTCTTCTGTAAATCGCATTTTTCATTTGTGTTTTGGCACGCGACCTTCTGAAATCAAATCGTTTGCTTCAAAAACACGTTTTATTTTGCAACCTGGGCGCGTTTTCTTCTGCAACCTTGGCATCTTTTATTCTCTGCAAATCGCGCGACTTCCAGGAGCATTTTCGTGGACATCTTTAACCCTTGCATGACGCATTTTTCAGGCCTGCACGACCTTTTCTGTTGTCTGCGCGACCAGGCCCGCGTTTTTCTTCATCACTATGAAGATTTCTAGCCGTAATTTGCAGGATTTTCGTGCAAAATCCGAACGCGTCTCTTTCTAAAGGTTATTGTGCTCGATTTCTAGAGATTAAAGTTATGTTTTTGTCTCTTTTTTAGGCGCGATTTCTTTCTGATTTTGGGCGCGATTTGAAGGTTTCTTGTCTGCATTTTTTTTCATCTCCTTGGGCACCATTTCTTCCTAGTGTTTGTAACACATTTTTCTGCAAATTTCTAGTTCATTTATGGCCGCCTAGGGTTTCTGCAAGTTTGTCTAGGGTTTTGACCCTCTGTTTCAAGGCGCAATTTTTTTTGATTGCAGATTCTTGGTGGGTTTTTCGAGATCTCAACTGGGTTGGTCTCTGATTTTTTTGGGTCCCTCATTTTTTGTGCCTCGAAATTTGTGCACGTGGGTGCTGCCGATATTTTCTGGGTATTCTTCAAATTTTCTAGGTTTTTATAATTTTTTGTCCTTGCACAAAAAATCAGTGTTCCACGGGGACGCGTCCCCCCAAAAAAAACTCGCGTTTCCTAGAGGGGGACGTCTCAGAGACTTGGGGACTTGGGGGGGACGTCCCCCTACCAGCCCACCACCAGCGCCACCATCCCACCACTAGTGTTGCTGTCTCCAAGACGCCACTAGGACTTCGAGGATGCTGGGGTGTCCTCAAGACGTCTAGGGGACTCCTAGTTGTCTCCAAGCTTTATAATTCTTATACTTATACATCTTTTTATAACTATTTTTTCAAGTACTACATGTATTTCAGCACCCTACCGCCCCCCCCCCCGTTGCTGTCCCCCTGCCGTCCCCCCACCGCCCCCAAATTTAGACCACTTGTCCCTGCGTCCCCGAAACGCGTCCCCCCCGTCCCCCCGTCCCCGTCCCCGAAACCCCGTGGAACACTGCAAAAAATAGTTATTTGATGGGTTTTAATATTTTTCCTCAAAAAATTTGTATGGGTTTTGTAATATTTTTCCCTTAAAAAAATATGTAGGGTTTTCATAATTTTTCCCCTTAAAAAATTCAAGGAGGGTTTATAATTTTCTCCTCAAAAATTAAGAGATTTTTCCCCTGTATACCCTAGTCAAGGTTTTTGTCGTTAGGGAGGGCTCTCTAGTATGTGGTTTTTACCCTTTTTTTCCGAAAAAACGATGATTTGTAATCTTGGGTTTGGCAATTTTTTCCTCAAAAATTGTGGTTGGTTGCAGTCTGTTTTGGTCCTACTTGGAGTTGTTGGGTCGAACATCTACACAACTGGCTTCTTGCAATCTGTTCTCGGGTGTCATGCTTATTTGCAAAAGTTTCAACGGTCTGCCGATTTATCCTCAAAATCGTGGCAGTTGTTCTTGGTGTGTCTCTGGTTTCAAGGAGGGACAGCTCTATTACCCAACGTCAGGTTGGACGTTTTGTGATGACTTCTGGTCAACAGTTCTGCAAATTCTGGGAAGGTTAGTGGCAGACTCATCTCAGCGGCAGGCTCTTATCTCTTGTTGCAGTGCATTCTAAAGAAGGGGGCAGCCTTCTCTGATTTTTTCTAGATGGTTTTTTGGTACTTTTGGTCATTAACATTCTGCAGATCCAAGGAGAGTCTCAGCAGCAGCAGAGTGTTCTGAAGAATTTGTGACCAAAAGTTCTGCAAATTGTTTTCTGTAGGCTAGTTAGACAATTAACCATTAAGGGAGGGTGTTAAAATATTATATTCTTATATTGTTTAATGGTCAATTATATCTACAGTAGTTGGTAGATAGACATTTAATGTCTACAGTAATTTACCTCCTCTATATATTGTAATTTGTTCTCCTTGTTAATACAAGCAATTTTCCCAGCTAAAACTGTTTCAGCTCATCCTTTCCAATTGCTGTTCCCATTCATTAGTCTCCATTGTTATAACAACTATCTCAAACCCAAGTATGTATGAATTGCAGAACAGATAAAACAAGCATTTGATGGATTTCTGATTACTAGTGCATATTCCTTAGAAAGTTTCCCAACAGTTGAGATTTAAATTCAGCCATTGTGACAAGCATGGTTTATTGTTGCTTATTTTTAACCTGCTGCATAAAATCTGAGAGTAAATTTTGGATGGGTAATGTAGAAAATAAATATGGGGGGGGGGAATGTCATCTTCAACCAACTAACCCCCTTATTGAATAATAGCCCTTAAAAGTAACAGGCAAGCAGCTAGCTGGTCACCTCCCATGCAGAGTTTTTTAAAATGAATTTCAATGGAGCCTCCAAAAGCAACACAGGGCTAGCAGGAGGCAAGAAATATAATCTAAGATGAGAAATATTTACCTGCTATAGCATGTGCTAAGCATATTTCTCATACTATAAAGTCAAACAATGAAGTAGAAGCTTTAGTTCTTGTAGAAAGCATTAAGATAGCTCAGGCCTTTAACATTAAGGACTTAGAAGTTGAAGCTAACCCCATCATCATTATCACAAGAGGACCATCAGTTACAAGCACATGTTTCAAGAAACTAACCAAACTGCTGATTTTCTTGCCAAAGTAGGTGTCTTTCTTGCTACTTTCTCTGAAGATTCCAGCTCCTTAGACGAATGGCCGGGTGTAATCATCCTAATCTGATGCTTTATTCCCTTTCCAGTTTGCTCAATATGGTTGTTTAACAAAATCAGGGAATTTTGATTAAAAGATGAAATAAATATACATGTATATGTCTATGTGTGTGTGTGCTTAATAAAAAGAAGAAATGTATATATATATATATATATAATCTTGACAGCTGAGCTTTCTCCTTATTTTCTCCACTTTCTCTGTTCTATTTCCAAGTCACGCCAACCACTCCCTGCATTTGCTCTTTCTTTTTCCCTACTTTTCCACAAGGAATTACACTCACACCAATAGCCATCCAAAGATAACGCTCCCATCCAAAACACTCATTGAAACAGTCCTTATGCTGGGATTATATCTGACAGAAGGCTCAATAATACCTTTCGAATCAAAGACAATTGAGCCCTACAAATGATATAATAGTTACAAGAAACAAAGGGAGATTCCAACCTAAATAGATACATGAGGGCCATGATTTAGAAGAATTTTCAATTAAGTAGGCAGAAACTGTTAAGAATCCTCAAGGAATATGCTACTGGTCTAGGAAAATACCTGCAAAGCCTTCATGTGGTTCACTGTGATGGGTTTCTGGTGCTGCTCGCTTATAAACTCTCCCAGCCTTCACTGCTGAAGGACTCGCTCCTTTCCCAAAGCACTTGGTCAACATTCTAGGGGAGAGATTGCATTTGCCTCCCAAAATGAAAACAAGTGCCTTCTACTGGTATGTCCCTTGCCCTCTCCTTTAAATCAGGTGGAGCCTTCATGCTCCTCCCTCACTCTATCTCCAGTTGGCTTTATGCAAATTGACTAAAAGGTCTCTGCTTGGTCCTGTTATATGTGTTTCTTACTTTGTAGCCTTGCCATATCTGTTCTGAACCCTTCAAATGATATAATAGTTACAAGAAACAAAGGGAGATTCCAATCTAAATAGATACACGACGGCCATGATTTAGAAGGATTTCAATTAAGTAGGCAGAAACTGTTAAGAATCCTCAAGGAATATTCTACTGGTCTAGGAAAATTCCTGCAAAGCCTTCATGTGGTTCACTGTGATGGGTTTCTGGTGCTGCTGGCTTATAAACTCTCCCAGCCTTCACTGCTGAAGGACTCGCTCCTTTCCCAAAGCGCTTGGTCAACATTCTAGGGGAGAGATTGCATTTGCCTCGCAAAATGAAAACTACATACATTCCAAATTCTACAGTTTTTCATATTTTTATGTTCCATGGGACCACCAGCTCCATAAGAATATGGCTGCAGATCTATGGAAGGCACTACAGTATCTATTTAGTCTCTCTTGGTGGCCCACAAAAAGTTTGGAAATATGAAACAAGATTAACATAATCTTTCTAATGAAAGCAGGAAGCAATGTTTTAAGAGGAAACTTTCAGCGGTACTTGAGAGAGTAGAAGTTAGCAACACCCATTTTGAGCTTTTTGGGGAACTTTGCTGCCAAATGGAAACTAAATTAAAGTATGGATTTTTTCAGATATCAACTAATAAAAAGTGTACACCAGGGGTACCATCTCCAAGGTTAAATACACGTCTCCTCATTTCAGGATGTTTTGGTAGTATGAGGATGGGAACAGAATGTAGTGTCCCTTTTTTCGAACTTAAGCCAAGTTGAAACCCAAAACGCCCATCATACATTTTCCATGGATTTTGGGAAATTTGCACTAAGGAAATGACATTAAAATTATAATAATGAGGGCCTCAAATAAAGTTAAAATAAAAAATAAGGAGGTCTTATAATTAAAGTTAATTTTAAAAAATCCCTCTCAAATATCAAACAAAGGGTCATGAAGGAAATTTGAAGAGTTGTCTTTTGGAGGAAAAATCTATCTAAGAGAGGCCAAGCAAGTAGAATGCAGGATTGAATAAATTTGCGATTCAAACCTCTTAATTATTTATGAAGAAGAATTTGAATCATAGATATTTAGAATTGCTGATTTATAGTCATACATCTATTACCACAAGAGAAGGAATAAGAATTGTGGCTCTTCAATATGAATCACCACCACTTTAGACCCTATGATGAATGAATTGCATCATCACAATTCTTTGGAACATTATCCTCTTATGCAGATTCAAAATTGCTGTCAAAATCCATCAATTTTGACTTGCCAAATCTGCTATCAACAAAATATGCTGCTACACTTATAGATAATCGGCTCTTTGAAAGCAGCCACAAAATTATCAAGAAAATCTTCTACGTAGACTCAATAGAGATTTTATCATGAATTGATATGCCTATCAACTTGAAGCTCATATGTAATCTCTGGATGAGATCGCCCCGAGTCTGAATCAGGGGTTTTTGTCCAATTCCAAACATAGAAGGTTTTCGACCTTATGTTAATTGAACCAAAGTCCAATGCTCCAACAAAGAGTAGAAGAATGTTCCTGCAGGATTTGATCTGCAAAAATGTGCGTGGGTTCTCCCAATGCGAACGACAATGGCAACAGTGCTACTCAAGTGTCTACGCTCGGCAATGGGCGTCCGATTGCGGGTGATTTGTTGGCTCAGGTCAATGGAAAACCAAGGCGTCTCCCTGGCTCGAAGTGGGGTCGCTGAGTTGCTACTTCTGGGGAGGGACGAAAACGGTATGCCCTTCGCTCTGGGGCATCGCTAGAACCTTTGCCGCCTTCTGCTCCCGCTCCTCCTTCCCTAGCTTTTGACCCTTTGGCTATGAAATCTATTGGGACACCCCTTGGTGCTGCACCTCCTGTTTTTGTTGTTGGCTGCAAAAATAAATCCAATCCCTATCATGTTTGTTTGGATTTTTGCCGTCGACAATCTTTGGCTGTGAACCCTAGCTCAACCTGACCTTTGGATCCTCCTATTCCACCCCCATCCTCAAATTTGGGAAATGATCCTCAGCCTGGAAGCATTCATTTTTCTTTCGAAGATGTTGATGTAACCTTCACCAAAGAGCCTATGGATTTTAGCTTATCCAATGGTTCTATCGATGTTGTTGCGGGGGACTATGGTATTCAGTCTGTGGTTTTGAGATGCCTGCACAGACGTCCACCTGTGGCCTCCATCCTCGATTGGATTCAAAGCACTTGGAGTAATATGCCTACCCCTGTTGTTGAATCTCTTCATTTTGGTTTTTCCCTGATTACTTTTAGTTCGGTGGAGGATTGCAAATTTGTGCTATAGAACGGACCTTGGTTTTTTGGGCATTCTGGCCTTTCTATCTCCCCATGGTCGCCCTTCCTTGATACGGCCACGGCTAAGATCACTTGTATTCCCGTTTAGATTAGGCTTTACAACCTCCCTCTGGTTCTACGCAATGTGGATATGCTTAGCAATTTGATCAACCAAGTGGGTCCCTTTGTCAAGCTTGATCCAAACACGATGGCTTTTGATTGCAGATTCTATAGGGTTTGTGCCATGGTGGACATTTCTAAACTCCTCTCTCATTCTATCTGAATCCATTCCTCTCTTGGTGTTTGGACTCAATTTTTAAACTATGAGGGTTTGCCTTTTCGCTGCTTCCGCTGTAACATGCTCGGCCACATAATCAATGCTTTCCCCTTCAACGTTTGGCTGGGGCGAGGAATGTGTGCTTGAAAAAATGGGTTAAGAAGGATGGCACTCCAAATACTATGTTCATTTGGCAAAATCATGGAAGGTTTTTTGAACACCCTCATGTTTCTGCGTTGATTCCTGTTCAGCCTGCAGCTCCTTTTTCTCCTCTGATTACTCCTACTTGTGCAAGTTCTCCTGATCCCCCTGCCAGGGCAGAAGAGACAGGTTTTGATTCAGATGGTACCCACCCTTCATGGATGACCTAGAAGATCAAAATGAGGATTGCTTTGACAACTTCACTTTGGAACCGCCGCAGAAACTTGGAATTTCCCAATCTCTTAATGGCAAACTAAAACCTGATTGTGGTTCTAAACGCAAGGTGGGAAGGAAATTTGAAGCAGAAAAGCTTCGCATTGAAGGTATGGAAGCGGTGGAGGCGGGATCCCAACGGACTCTAGATGCCCTCCTTCGAAACAATCGAATGGCTTAGGCTTTGTGGTGCTTGCGTACTTTATCTTTTTGGCTGTCACTATTTGAGGAATGAAAATATGTTTCAGTGCTTTGTTCCTCTATAGGCTTCCTCAGACTTCTTTTTACAAATTTCTTGGTTTCTCAAAACCTTCTTATCTACGTGGCAGAATTTTGTACTTTTTTCTTTCATTATAATAAAGGGAGTGAGCCCCTCGCCCCACAACTTACGAAAAAAAAAACAAAGAGTAGAAATCAAAAATTAGAATACTTCATCAAGCCCCCCTTCTCCTTGCTTGGCCTCTCTTAAAGTGAGATTTCCTCCAAAAGATATAACTCTTCAAATTTCCTTCATGGCCCTTTAATTAATATTTGAGAGAAATTATTGAACATAAACTTTAATTATAAGAGACCTTATTTTATATTTTAATTTTATGTGAGGCGCTCTTTATTATAATTTTAATCCTATTTCTTAGTGTAAAATTCCCAAAACCCGTGGAAAATGTATGATGGCCATTTTGGGTATCAACTTGGCTTAATTTCAAAAAAAGGGACTTTACCGTCTGTCCTTTCCAAGATTGCTTGTCCTCAAGCGATCACAACTAGAATGCTCCAAAATTTCTTCTCCACGTGACCAAATCTTTCTAAATATACCAAGATCTCAAATTAATCTTGGAAATACTCTAAATCTTTCTAATGATGCAATGTATTTCACTAATTGCCTATCTATTGCTAAGTCTTGTTGATGTGGTTTCTTAATAACTATCTTTCTTGTCTCTAAAACAATTGACTCGGCAAAAACTCGACACTTTAAATAACACTTAAATTTTTGAAAAGAATATAACTTTTTATGCAAAATATAGCTACAAAATGTATCAAATGAGTTTGGTGGGGTCCTAGGTGTTGAAAATGTTGTCATTGATGTCAAATAAGGAATCATATTGCTGCTATCAAAAGAAAGAAAATCATATGCCTTGAGAAGGAGGAAAATCAGATTGCACCATTCCAATGAAGTTTTTAAGATTTGTCAATTAAATTAAATGATTATTCTTTTAATGAGGCCTACCCGATTAAGACAGCAAAGGAATTAATAATAAAATTATTTTAAAGCTAGCCGACCTGGTAAGTTGTGGTGCATTGGAGAATAAATATTATATTAAACAAGGCCGACCCTTTGGAAAGAGACACCTCCTTTCCTTGCAGCCAACCCCTTTGCAGAAATCGCCCCTCTTCGGGAATTAAATAAATTAAAAAAAAAAATAATTCAGGCCGACCCCTTTTTGGAGGATCGTCTCTCTTGGGTGAAGAGGCATGAAATGGTATAAAAAGAAGATGAGTGGGGGAAAAATAAGATAAGCAGAAAATGTAAAATCAGTCCTATAAAAAGCAAATTTCTGAGTGAATAACAGCAGATTTATGAGCGTATGAAAAATGTTTTGAGAAGGAAAATATATTGTGAAGAAATCTTACAAGTAGATTTGTGAATGAGAGGTTATGTGTTGAAAATGATTGCATCAAATTTGTGAAAGAGAGTGAATCATCTACAAGAAGAGTTTATGAAGGCAATTCAAATGATCATCATTCATTGAAGAAGTTCATTTGGAGGTTGGTGCTTCCTAAGAGAATAGATTGGTGTCTCTTGCTAAGTTGGTGCTTAGCAATGGAGATTGGTGTCCCCAGTAGGTTGGTGCCTACAAAGATTTGCAAGATTATTTTATTTTGTTGTGGCTGGATTTGGACAGTAGATCCAAGCAGTCCTTCGTGGTTTTGTAACAAAAGGGTTTCCACATAAATCTTGTGTCCTTAATTGTTTGATGTTGTGTAATTGATATTGTTGTGGTTATTAATTTTAAATTGGTAAAAGATTAACTTATACTGATTCACCCGCGCCCCCCCCGGTCCCCCCTCAATATAAGTGTGTAATAGTCTAACCACTAGAAGGTAGATCTCAGGAGCACACATGGCTTGTCAAGAAGGTTTCTCCCCAAATAGATCTCCATTGTTTAACAGAACAAACTATGCATTCTAGAGCAAGGATGTGGACTTATCTAAAGGCTCTTGGCTTTGATATCTGGTAATCAATCGAAAATGGTTATGTTGCTCCATCATCTCCACCAACAAATCCGACTAGAAAGAGGGCGAGTGTGAACAATGCAAAAGCTATAAATGCAATCTTGTGTGGCCTATCAGAATCGGAGTTTGTCAAGGTATGCATTGTGAATCGGCAAAATAAATCTAGGGAAAACTAAAGAACATCTATGACAAAGATGACAAAGTGAAGAAAGCCAAGCTTCAACTCATAGAAGACAATTTGAGAGTTTGAAAATGAAAAATGAAGAAATGATTGCAGCCTATCTTCTTCAAGTGGATGAAATCGTCAACACCATCAAAGGTCTTGGAGAAAAAGTTGAAGATGCAATGATTGTGCAAAAGTTGTTAAGATCCCTTCCCTTGAGGTTCGATGCCAAAGTTTCTACCATTGAAGAAATGAAGTATCTAGATACTCACAATGGATGAAATGCATGAGATTCTCGTAGCATATGAAATGAGAACTGAAAAGGAGAAATCATCAAAGCGAGAAGCGGCCTTCAAAGCCTCAAAGAAGATGAAGAATAAAGAGCCTGAGCCAAGCAATAGCTTCAACAATGAATCAGACAAAGGGGAAGCTCATTTTGTGAGGAAGCTTAAGAAAGGATCCAGCGAGTACAAAGGTAAGTTGCCCTTTAAATGCTTTAATTGTGGAAAAATAGGACATTTTGTTGCTAATTGTCCATATGCAGAAAATGAAGATAATGATGATGAAGAAGATTATAAAATGAAAAAAGGTAGCAAACATCATCAATATAAAAAGAGCTACAAAAAAAGAAAACCTGAGACAAAGAAGAACTTTCATAAGCACGAGAAAAGCCTCCATTCCAAAGAGGAAAGTAGCTAATTTGAAGAGAGTAATGAAAGTATCTTCGCTAGTGATAGGGAAGAAATTATATTCATGGCAATAGAAACAAAAGGGGATATCTTGGAAAGTGAAGAAAAAAGAAAAGATGAGAAGGATTCAAAAGAGGAAGAAAACGCTGAAATAGATGGGCAAGTGGATCTAGAAGAACTCATTTGCGCCCTAAGTGAGATCAAGAAGCTTAAGAAGAAGAATCTGAAACAAACGGTACAGCTTCTGAAATATGAAGAAGAGGATTGTGATTCAAAAGCAAAAATGTTACAAAACCTTGAGGAATCTAAAAAACTGATCATTAACCTAAAGATTCAATTTGAAGAGGCAAAAAGAATAGAGGAAGAGGTGAGAATCCAATTGAAGACAAAAGAAGAAAATTGTGAGAGGCTAGAGTCCAAAATTGTTTCCTTGAAGAAGGAACTAGAGAAAACAACTACTAAGTTGAACAGAAGTCTCAAGTTTGAGAAAAGTACTGAAATCTTAGATGATATCATCAATGGCCAGAGGTCACCATTTATCAAGACTGATCTTGGGTACAAAGAAAATCAGATGACTACCAACAAAGATCCCAAAGAGCCACCAAAGAAGGTAAATTTAGAAAAGCCAAAAAGCTATGCAAATGCTCTCGAAAGTCGCATAAAAAATGAAAGCAGCAAGAAGTGATAAAATCATGTCCCATAGAATACCAGCATTCCTCTGAAAGATAACAAGGACAAATTTAGAAAAAAAATTCCTCCAAGGCAGTCTCACATGACCAAGTTTCAAAGCTCTTTCTTTGGTTATTGCATTTTGTGTAAAAAGCTCTTTCTTTGGTTATTGCATTTTGTGTAATCACTTTGGTCATAAAGCAATAGATTATAGGACTCGTGCAAGAAATTTTGGTTGGAATAAGAATAGAAGTCCTTAAGGGTTCTCAAATAGTAACTATAATTTGTTTGCTCATTTAGTGGACTACAATATGTGTAATAAATGCAGCAACTATGGACATACGGCACACTTTTGTAGAAGTGGTTTTGTGGAACCTCCTATTAGAACAAGAAAGTGGAAGCCATGGATATACAAAAGGAAGAAACTGCAAAAGTTTCGAAAAAGAAGCAAGAGCAAGAAAATAAGGGGAAATCCATGCTTGTACAAACTGCCTTTCATGTTCAAAATGAAGGAAATCAATGGTACATTGGCAGTGGTTGCTCAAGCCATGTGACAAGGGACAAGAGCAAATTCCTCACTTTGAAAGAAGTAAATGAAGGTACAATAAAATTTGTTGACAATGCTACAGCGAGGATAACTAGTAAAGGTACTCTTAGCCTTGACAATAGAAAAACAAAAACTGAAAATGTATTGTATGTTGAAGGGTTGAAGCATAATCTTCTAATTGTTAGTCAAATGTGTGATCAAGGACACACCCCTCACACTTCATGCTAAAGGTAGTGAGATCAAAGGAGAAAAACGCTACATCGAGCAAGCAAATGAGAGTTGGTTATGACATAGAAGAATTGGTCATATAAACTTTGATAATCAAGTAAAAATTAGCACTAAGCAAGCTGTAAGGGATATGCCAAGGGTTGTTAAGCCTTCAAACACTGACTACAAGCAATGCCAACACGAGAAACAAACATGAGCAAGCTTCAAATCAATAGAGTACTCAACATCAAAACCATTAGAACTTGTCCATACAGACCTCTATGGGACTACAAGGACACAAAGTTCGCAAGGTGAATTATTTTATGTTGCTAATTGATAATTATTCTAGAATGACATGGGTTACTTTTCTAAAGGAGAAATCTGAAGCATTTGAGAAGTTTAAGGCATTCAAACCCTTAGTTGAAAATGAAACTGGTGAAAAACAAGTGCTTGAGATTGGAATGAGGGGAATTTACTTCAAATGAATTTGAAGAATTTTGTGAGCATCATGGAATAAGGAGACGTCTCTCATCTGCCAGGACTCCATAGCAGAATGGAGTTGTTGAAAGAAAGAATTGAACTATTCAAGAGATGGCAAGAACAATATTGAATGAATCTAAGTTGTCAGACACATTTAGGAGAGGAGTTTAATACAACAGTCTACATTCTGAACAGAGGGCAAATAAGAGTCAACAATACTATGGAAGGGTACACCAACTGCAGTTAAGTACTTCAAACTTTTTGGAAGAAAATGCTACATAAGAAAAGATGGTAAGGATTTGGGAAAATCTGACTCCAGATCTAATGAACTATCTTCCTGGGTTACTCTTCAAGAAGCAAGGCCTATAGATGCTATACTAGAAGATTGCACAAGATTGTTGAGAGTGCAAATGTAAAAGTGGATGAAGTAAGGTATCAAGAGGAGAAAGCACAAGAAATCGATTACCCAAAGGAAGCAAGTTGCAAGGAAGAAAAGGAGAAGAAGAAGATGAAAAAGAACTAATTGAACGAAAAGATACAAAGACACCATCCAAATTTGTCAAAAGGAATCATCCAGAAAATCTAATTCTTGGTTATCAAGATACTGAAATTCAAACAAGAAGAAGATTAGCAAATGCATCAGAACATGCAAACCTATCCCTACTATCTAAAATAGAACCTAAGAATTTTGCAAAAGCAAACGAAGACAAATATTGAATATGTGCTATGGAAGAAGAGAGGAATGAGGAATCAAATTGAAAAGAGTGAAACTTGGAAACTTGTCCCAAGACCAAAAGACAAAAATGTGATTGGCACCAAGTAAATTTTTAGGAACAAACTGAATGAAAATGGACAAGTGATGAAAAATAAAGCAAGATTAGTTTGTAAGCAATATGCTCAAGTTGAAGGTATTGATTTTGAAGAAACTTTTGCTCTTGTTGCATGACTAGAAGGTATTAGAATGTTTTTGGCATTTCCTTGTTTTAAGAACTTTAAAGTCTATCAGATGGATGTCAAGTCAACATTTCTCAATGGAAATTTAGAGGAAGAAGTATATATTGAACAGCTAGAAGAGTTCCTCTTACCAAAAGATAAGGATTATGTGTGCAAGCTGAAGAAAGCACTTTATGGGCTGAAACAAGCCCCCAAAGCCTAGTACTCAAGACTTAACAAGTATCTACAACGGCAATGTTTCAAAAAGGGAATTGTTGATAGCAATCTTTACATCAAAATTGAAGATGATCAGTTGATTGTTGTGGTTTATGTGGATGATATTATTTTTGGAGGCAGTACTGACAAAATGTGTCAAGAGTTTGCTATGAAAATGCAAAAGGAGTTTGAGATGTCCATGCTTGGTGTGTTATCATTCTTCCTTGGGTTACAAAATTCTCAATCTGACAAAAGTATTTTCATCAAAAACCAAGTATATCAAGGAGATGTCGAAGAAGTTTAGGATGGAAGATTGCAAACGAGTGAGCACACCCATGGTCATAGGCTGCAAATTAAGTAATGATGATGAATCCCAAGAAGAAAATCAAACTCTATGCAGGTCAATGATTGGGAGTCTACTATATGTGACAGCTTCAAGACCAAATACTATGCAAGTTGTAGGCATGGTGGCACGGTTTCAAGCAACACCAAAAGAACCCATGTGCAAGCAGTTAAAAGGATATTTAAATATCTAAAGGGCACTTTGGATTTTGGTTTGTGGTATCCAAGAGGTGAAGATTTCACCCTAGCAGCATATACTGATGCAGATTGGGCTAGTAGTATTGATGATAGAAAGAGTATAAGTGGAGGAGCATTTTTCCTTGGTAGCAATCTTGTATCTTTGTTAAGCAAGAAACAGGCTTTTGTTTCTCTATCCATAGCAGAGGCCAAATACATAGCAGCAGCATCTTGTTGCACACAAGTTCTTTGGATGAAGCAAACACTGAGAGCTATTAAGGTGGAATATGTTCATCCAATTTCAATATTTTCATTTTGTGACAACAAGTGCAATAAACATTTCGAAGAATCATGTTATGCACTCTAGAACAAAGCATATTCCCATCAAGTATCACTTCTTAAAAGAACATGTAGCGGAACAACAAGTCAAGTTAGAATACATTGCCACACAAGAATAGATTGTAGATATTTTCACGAAGCCCCTTTCAAAATAAACTTTTGAGTATCTCAGATAGAAATAGTAGGTGATATCTTTCTCAACTAGTCACTAAGTTATTAGAGGAGAAGCACGAATTTAGGGGGAGCTAATCACTGTGTTATCTTTTAGCTTTGTGATGTCTTTGCCATTGATATCAAAGGGGGAGAATTACATTCGTGTTGCTTTCACAAATTATTTTTTTGCAAGGTTGCCATCAATGACAAAGAGGGAGATTGTTGAAAATGTTGTCATTGAAGTCAAAGAAAAAATCATATGGCCGCTATCAAAAGAAGGAAAATCGTATGCCTTGATAAGAAGGAAAATCAGAATGCACCATTTCAATGAAGTTTTAGGATTTTTTTAAATTAAATTAAATGTTTATTCTCTTAATGAAGCCAACCCCATTAAGACAGCAAAGGAATTAATAATAAAATTATTTTAATGCTAGCTGACCTGGTAAATTGTGGCACCTACATTGGAGAATAAATATTATATTAAATAAGGCTGACCCTTTGGAAAGAAACGCTTCCTTTCCTTGCAGTTGACCCCTTTCGAGAAATCACCCCTCTTGGAGAATTAAATTTGTTTTTAATTCAAGCCGACCCCTTTTTGAAGGATCACCTCTCTTGGGTGAAGAGGCATGAAAAGGTATAAAAAGAAGATGAGTGGGGGAAAAATAAGATAAGCAGAAAATGTAAAATTGGTCCTATAAAAAGCAAATTTTTGAGTGAATAACAGCAGATTTATGAGTGTATGAAAAATATTTTGAGAAGGAAAATATATTGTGAAGAAATGTTACCAATAGATTTGTGAAGGAGAGGTTATGTGTTGAAAATGATTGCATCAAATTTGTGAAATAGAGTGTATCATCTACAAGAAGAGTTTATTAAGGCAATTCAAATCATCATCATCCATTGAAGTTCATTTGGAGGTTGGTGCTTCCTAAGAGAAGAGATCGGTGTCTCTTGCTAAGTTGGTGCTTAGCAGTAGGGATTGGTGTCTCCATTAGGTTGGTGCCTACAAAGATTTGTAAGATTATTATTTTTTTTGTGGTTGGATTTGGATAGTAGATCCAAGCAATCCTTCTCTGTGATTTCCTCTCATAAGGGTTTCCACGTAAATCTTGTGTCCTTAATTGTTTGATGTTGTGTAATTGATATTGTTGTGGTTATTAATTTTAAATTGGTAAAAGATTAACTTATGCTGATTCACCCCCCCTCCCCCTCCTCTCAATATTACTGTGCACTCATCACTGCGGGCAATGCCCCCAGCGTGGTCGAGGGGCAAGATCCCTCACGAGGGTCTAGGAGTAGCACCCCCAACAAAGTTGAGGGGCTGCACCCCTCACAAGGATCTGGGAGCAACACCCTCAATGGGGTTGAGGGTCAATCTCCCTAGCGCGTTCCTTGTTGTGATACAAGGCGAGGTCGAGTGGCGAAGACCTTGCTACCAAGCCCTAATGAAGACCATCAAACCACAAACTTTCATGGCACATACCATTTTCATAATTTTTAAAAATCAAAAACCAATGCTTATAAAACAAAAAAAAATTGCAATGTCTAACCCACATTTTTTTCCTCAATTTTAACATGTTGCTAAGTTAAACAAAAAAACTCGCCAACTTTTTGACGAGTATTGGCAAGTACTCACCAACTTTTTGGCAAGTACTTTCCAAAAACTCGACGAGTTTTTCAAAAAGCTTAGAAAATAACTCAGCAAGTAAACACTGATAAAACTCGTAGGTGAAAAAATGTCAAGTACTCAATGACTTGCCAAGTACTCATCAAATATGCAAACTATGATCCATACTACCTTGCAAAGCTTCCTATATCATACCCAACTTTGCTAATTGCTCTGTCTTTGCAACTTCTAACTTTCCCGAGTGTTGTTCTTGATGACAAACCATTTCATCATTCAACTTAAGATGTGCAACTTCGATATTATCACAAGTTACAAAACTTGAACTAGGAGATGTCTCTACCTCCATTTCAAAAAGTGGCTTATCCTAGTGGACAAATCTCTTTGCATCCATCTCAAAAGAGAGTTATTTGCAACCCAATGGAAAAATTGAAAATCATCCCTGTTATCAAATTGGAAATAAAATTCCTATTCAAACCATTCATACTAGCCTAATTTTGAACAATTGTCTTATGAATCCATTATTTTTAATTCCCAATCAATGCTAGCATTCCCAAACTGCTTAGTATTAATTGTTGATCTAACAATTTCAACAAACTCAAAACAAACAATAGTAATTGCTAAAACCTTTTCTTCAACTTGTGGCTCTAATGTGCTTACTTCCTCATACTCCACCTTCTTATTTTCTATTTCTTCATTATATTTCCCTCACACTTTTTATGATGTCAATGCTTTCTTTGCTCTAAAACTTGTGGCTTGGCTCCCAAAAATTCCCTACATAAGAAGTAAAGAGCTTCTCTTCTACGTTCGCTTCGACTATCATCGATAGTTCTTACAATAGGAGAAATGTTCTTTTGTTGGTTATAATGGAATTGGTCCAAGGCACTAATTGCTCCAGTGTTATAACCCTTTTGTTGACTTCTTGGGGTTCTAAATCTATATATTCTTTTTTCTTCTACTCCATCAATTCTTAACTGAAAATTTGGAAATCCTTGTGAGGTCTAGGCTCCAATCTTGATCCAATTCTAATTCTCTTCATATTCATGAAATTTGTGAAAGACATTGCCTTTTGGATCTCTATAGGAAGATTTCTATAATTTGCATAACTAGCACTAATATCTTTCTATTTTGAATTCTGAAAAAAAAAATTGTATAATCAATGGTTTTGTTATGATCATTAGATGTAAATCAAATAATATAAAATATTTCATCCGGGCTATTACACAAAACATGCCTGCCCCCAATCCCCCATCTCAAATTTTGCTAATTTTTTTGGGGACATCCCTCATTTCTAACAAATTTCTTATGGATCCTGCTATACCCAACATCCCCTTGATATCCTTAGCTCATTTGCAGTTTGCATTTTTACAATTTACTTTTGCAGGCAAGAGGACAAAAACTGCAAGGAGAGGTTTAGTCAAAAACTTGATTATCATTGCAAATTATGCACATGGTATATACTTTTAAAATTTCAGCCTCTTTTCGACTACTTTAAGGTATTTTTAATTTCAAACTTTAATTTTAAATATTATTTTAGCAGTTGTCCCTCTGCCATCCCCAAAATCCAGAAAATATTATGCTGTTCCCTATCCCATAAACTTGGCAAAATTCTAGTTTTAAACAAAAATTTCAAAAACATTAGGTATTAAAGGTATGGCTGCCAAAATGTTATTATGACCATTTTTTCCGCATTTGCACATTGATGAGAATTATAATATTATATTTAAGTACTTTATAATTAAAATCTAATATATAAAGATAGAAACAAAATTGTATATATTTTTAACAGATGTTAATAACAAATATATATTCTTGATTATCTTATTTAATAAATAATTCTAGTTTTTCAATATATATAACTTTTAATATTGATTTTTTTTTAATATTTTAGAAAAGAGCTTTTCAAAAACTGTGTAAAGTTTTTAAGTTCACATTTCTATTTTATTATGGACTGTGGAAGCTTTAGATTTATTTTTTAATCTACCATTTTTTTTCATATTTTAAGTTCATCATATTCAACATTGTGTACGAGTGTTGCCACCTTGCTAAGAGGGTAAAAACCTGTTTATAATTCAACCGTTGGCTTCAAATAACTCAGCATCGCCCAATTCATTGCAGGTTCAGTTGCTCCAAAGGATCAGCTGTGAGTGAAACCAAAAGAGAGTCGGTGGGTACATAGGGCAGAAATTTTGCGTTCCATTACATTAAGAAAAGAATTACATTGTTTTTAAAGTTTTTTGTTGGTTATCAAAATTAGATAACCACGGGTGGCCAAACTGACAAGACCAAACTTACAATATAAAAATTTTGAAAGTTAAATTAGGCAAAACTAAAATTTATTATTGTGGAATGTTCAATTGAATAAACTTAGAACTTTATTATTGTGTCCCTATGAATAGGCCCAGGTGCAAGACCCGTGGGAATTTGATGAAAAATACCCCTCCATCAGAGCTGACACCCTTGAAAGGAAATTTACTAATCAAAAATAAAGGCAAGACAATAAAGATTTGTATTCAATCAAATGTAGAATTATTATAAATTTGTAGAAGACAGTAAGCATGGGCAATTCTAATTGAATGGAGGAAAGAGAAAAACATACAGCGCAGTGAGGGCGAAGAGAAGTGAGGAAGACGGAAGCCAGACGGGCGGAAGGCCTGAGCTTATGCTCGAGGACGAGCCTGGAAAAGCCCTCCGGCACATTGAAAAGGTATTGGGGGCCATTCTTGAGCGCTGAGACCAGTAGCGATGGGGCTACTCCATCTGCTTCGGCTTTAATAATTCTCACATGATATTCATGTCCTGTAGTTGCCTCCATCTGCATCCACACTCTTTGTAAAACCCTAAACCCTGAACCCCTTGCCGTGCAAGGATTTGAAATAATGTCGACGCTTACCTCAACCTTTTCTACTCCAATATACAAAATCGCGAACTTTTTCCGGCTCCTCCTTTTATGACATTTTTGTTACCGTTTTTATTGATCTTTTTTCTCATTAACCCATCCCCCCCTATCTCTTTGAAGCTCTTTACCAAATTCTCGTATTATAAAACCCATTTTATCTATTAAAGAATTGATCGGTATAAAATCTTTTTGGCAAAGTACTACACATTTGGTGATTTTGTGTCTATTATTCGCATATATTTTTGCAGTACATGAGATCAATTGGTAAGTCATTTAGAAAATGATATTGTTTGTGCAATGGAGTTATAACATCAAATCAACTATGCATCCACTTACAAGGATCCAAACAAACCTCTGAGTCAGAAAGATAAGTAGGCACCATTACCAATAGGCTCGTGTTTTGTTTGCAATAGGGAGAGAGGCACAAAAGGAGGGAGAGATAGAGGGAGAGAGATGGATAAGGAGATAGAGGATATAGATAGAGAG
>VDFB02300471.1:0-19412 GCA_007258455.2 Sequoia sempervirens | reverse complement strand
GTATCACGATGTCAAACTAACAGCATTTTGAAGTTTGCAACCATTTTGCACTTTGGACTCTTCATGGATTATGTCGGTTGAATGTAGTTTAGAGCGATTCAGCATGTTTGGGTGTAAAAGAGGACCATTTCTAGCGTAAACGTACCCACCTAGATGTGTTGGAACATTCTGTTTGGTCACACAAGTTGCAGAACGAAAGTTGCACCACTTTGTAACTTTCAACTACTTGCATTTGAAAACTTTCCCAAGTGAAAATTCGTCACTATGGGAAAATGCCTCTGAGATAGAAAAAACTGAGAGAGGTTATTGTAGAGGGGCCAAACATCAACCCATAAGCTTGGACAAGAAGTTTCTAAGCATCATGGTGTACAAGTAACAACATGTTGAAGTTTGCAGCCATTTTGCACTTTGAACTCTTAAGGTATTTTGTTGGTTGAATGTAGCTTGGAGTGATTTAACGTGTTTGGGTGTGAAAATGGACCATTCCTAGCATAAATGTACCCAACCAGATGCGTTTAAATAGTTCATTTAGTCACACTAATTGCAAAACAAAAGTTGCACCACTTTGCAACTTTCAACTACTTGCATTTCACAACTTTTTCTCCAAGTGAAAATTTGTCATCACGAGAAAATGCCTTCGAGATATGAAAACCACAAGAGGTTATTGTAGAGGGGCCCAACGTGAACCCATAGGATTAGACGAAAAGTTTCTAAGAATCACGATGTTTAAGTAATAGCCCGTCGAAGATTGCGCTTATTTTGCACTTGACTCTTACGGATTATGTCGATTGAATGTAGCTCAAATCGATTTAGCATATTTGGGTGCAAAAGAGGACCATGCCTAGTGTAAACATACAAAATCGGATGCATTGAAATAGTTCGTTTGGTCACATGAGTTGTAGAACGAAAGTTGCACCACTTTGCAACTTTTAACTACTTGCATTTGACAACTTTTTCCCCAAGTGAAAATTCGCCACCACAGAAAAATGCCTCTAAGATAGCAAAAACCAAGAAAATTTATTGTAGAGGGGCCCAATGTGATCTCATAGGCTTAGATGAAAAAAAATTTAGTGTCACAATATCCAAGTAACAACATGTTGAAGTTTGCAGCCATTTTGCACATTGG
The DNA here is from genome assembly GCA_007258455.2 of Sequoia sempervirens. Classification (NCBI taxonomy): domain Eukaryota; kingdom Viridiplantae; phylum Streptophyta; class Pinopsida; order Cupressales; family Cupressaceae; genus Sequoia; species Sequoia sempervirens. Next base: position 18,286 of record VDFB02300471.1, on the reverse strand, counting down.
ACTCTTAAGGGATTCTACAGATTAAATGTAACTCGGAGAGATTCAGTGTGTTTGGGTGTGAAAGAGAAACTTGTCTAGCGTAACGTACCCACCTAGATGCGTTGGAATAGTTCATTTTGTCACACAAGCTATAGAACGGAAGTTGCACCACTTTGCAACTTTCAACTACTTGCATTTAACAATTTTTTCTCCAAGTGAAAATTCACCACCACGGAAAAAAACCTCCAAGATAGCGAAAACCAAAATAAGTTGTTGTAGAGAGGCCCAACACGAACCCATAGGCTCAGACAGGAATTTTCTAAGCATCACGATGTCTGAGTAACAGCATACTAAAGTTTGCAGCCATTTTGCACCTTGGGCTCTTAAGAGATTATGTCAGTTGAATGTAGCTTGAAGCAATTCAAGGTGTTTGAGTTTGAAATAGGACCATGCCAAGTGTAAACGTACCCACCCGAATGTGTCAAAATAATTTGTTTAGTCACACAAGTTGCACAACGAAAGTTGCACCACTTTGCAATTTTACACTACTTGCATTTGACAACGTTCTCTCCAAGTGAAAATTTATCACCACGGGAAAACGCCTCCAAGATAGCAAAATCCGAGAGAGGTTATTGTAGAGGGGTCCAACACGATCCCATAGGCTTAGACAAAAATTTAAGCATCACAAGTGTTGAGTAAGAATATGTTGAAGATTGCAGTCATTTTGGACTCTTATGATTCTCGTTGAATGAACGTAGTTCAAAGCGATTCAAAGATGTTTGGGTGTGAAAGAGGACCATGCCTAGCCCAAATGTACCCACTCAGATGTGTCAAAATAGTTGTTTTGGTCACACGAGTTGAAAAACGAAGGTTGCACCACTTTGCAATTTTCAACTACTTGCATTTGACAACTTTTTTCCCAAGTGAAAATTCGTCACCATAGGAAAATTCTTGAAGATAGCAAAAACTGAGAGAGGTTATTGTAGAGGGGCCCAACACAAACCCATAGGCTCAAATGATAATTTTATAAGCATCATGGTGTTCCTAATAACTCTATCGAGGATTGCATTCATTTTGCACTTTGGACTCTTTAAGGAATTTTGTTATTGAATGAAGCCTCAAAGCGATTCGACATGTTTGGGTGTGAAAGAGGACCATGCCTTTCCTAAGCCGCACTCCACTTGGATGTTTCAGAATAGTTTTTGGTCACACGAAGCTGCAACAAAGTTGCAACTAATTTTGCAACTTTGCACTACTTGCATTTGACAATTTTCCCTGCCAAATGTCATCACCATGCGAAAACGCCTTTGAAATAGCTTAAAACTAAGAGAGGTTATTGTAGAGGGAACATGATCCCATAGCTTAAAAATAAGTTTCTAAGTATCACTTGTCCATGTAATAGTCACAAATATTGCAGCCATTTTGCACTTTGGACTCAAGGGATTTTGTCGGATTGAACATAGCTTCAGAGTGAAAACTAGTGCTCACCTAAATAAGCTAAAAGTTACTGAAAAACTATTTATTACCACATGTAAATCCTTGGAAAAGTTGGAAATATCCTTGCTTCAAATGAAGTGTCTTGGAAACATTCACTTGGAAGTCCATTCCATTACCTTTTGACTCTAATTGCATTCACTTGGTATGTGCTCATGTTGTTCCATCCTTTGTTTGTGCTATTGGCCATGTGACTATGTTGCCAAAGTTGAAAAGTAGCACCGAATTCAAGTGATTTTTGGAGAGATTGGTTGGTTGAAGAATGTTTCGAGTTGCAAAGGTGTTGAAGGTATTAAACATCGCTGTTCCCACTATTCATGTTGTTCTCGCCTTTGGTATTTTGTGTAATTTTGACTTTAGGAGTTGTTTGGTGTGGTTGTTTGGTGTGTTTAGTAGTTTCCTAAGGTCATTCATGACCATCTGAAATCATGTAATCCACTTTACCGTGCTTAGAGGATCTTTAATTTAAAAGTTACAAAAGTTGTCCAAATGGGCAAGACAAAGTTTTCATGCATTTTTAGCAAGTTGTCAAAATCGTGTAATGCATGCAATCAAGAAAATGGTTCCAATCATTGAATCAATTTTAAATGGTTGAAAAATCATGAATAGGTTGTAATGGTCGAATGGAATGGTGTAGGAGCACCCTAGGACAAACCGCTTCCACAAGAGGAAAAGTATGATTTTTGTCTTTTTGTGTTGTTTCATGTTAATAAGGTCATTTTTGACAAATTTCCATCATTTGGGGTCATTTTTCAAATTTTGTGGCATTTTGTAAAAGTTGTAAAATTGCTCAATTGTTGCTCAATGTTGTCAATGACAACTTTTTTTATTGTAATGTCAACTTTTTGAAAGTTTGTTAGAAGTTGGTTGAGAGTCGGTTGGGAGTTGTTTCTTGTTTGTACAAGAATAAATATGCTTTCTATACATTACCCAAGGGTTGGAGGTGGGTTGGTTGAAGATTTGAATGAAATTTGAATCAATGTGGAGATTATTTCTATGTTTCTTTTCTGCAATATTGAGCTACACCATTGCATGGTACAAACTGGTATGGATTGTTGCAGTTCTGAGATTGGTATTGTTTGATAGAGTGATGAACTAAATTTAATTTTCATTTGTTTGATACCTTTTCATTGAGTATTTTGAAATTTATTGCAAATTTACAAAAACTCGCTTGAAACCCTACCTAGGGTTATCTTTTTTGGGAAAATTGTCATAAATTTTATTCCCACTGTTAGATCATTGTAAAAATTTGAGGAAAATTTTTTAACTATGTTATCTTCAACCTTACTAAAGCGATAGGCTTCATTAAGTGTTTTTTGAAAATTATTAATAATAGTTTGTTGCATTTCACAGTGAAAATCAGACTATGTATTCGTTGGAAAGCAAGTTGGGTGGATCAAGGCATGATTGGGTCCGGTTTGGAATTGGAGAAGGTGTTGGGAATGTGTACCAAGGTCCTACAGACCTGTTTCAATGAGTATTTGATCCATGATAAGAAGTTTGTTTCAATGTGATGTAATGGTCCTATTAGGACTATACAAGGCAATTTTAACCCTAGGTGCCTAAGAACATGTTTGAATTGCATTTGTGAAGCAAGGATAAGAATGGATGTAATGGAAGCCTTGTATCCCTATTTCAAGAAGTTGGAATCCTTTAAATAGTCATTCCCTTGCATTTATATTGGTCCTGCCCTATGGGACTATTTGAAGAGGCCAAGAGTATATTGTCCTAAGGAGACTGTCAAAAGGTAGTTTGTTGTGTCTAGTAGGATGCCAACACACATGAATGGGTTATTTCCCTTTGAATCACATTTGAAAAGTCTGATCATGAAATAGGAAGATCCAATTCAATAATGCCAAGAAGACCTAAGACAAATCCATGATCAAGCCATTGAATGGTCAACTATGTTTGGAGTCCTAGAAGCCTTTAACCATTGTTGTTGTTGAAACCAAGTAAACCCTACCTCTGCATCATGGAAGCATGGTTGTAGTTTTTTTTCAAATTTGGAATGAATTGAAGAATTATTTTTTTGTGATTTTTGAGTGAAATAAGGAGTGGTTTGGGTTCTTTGTGGTTAGTGAAGGTGTTGGGAATATGTGGAGAGGTCTTGTAGACCTGTACCTTGGGGTTTTGGGCATTTTTGAAGGGTTAATACAAGTCATTTTATGACTTTCCCAAGAGGATTGTTTTTGCAGTCATAAGCAAGGTGCTAGTGTCCAAGCAAGTTGGTTCTTTTAATGAGTCTTGGTAGTGAATACCTGATGGAAACACCTTTGAAATTCTCTACGAAGGCCTCCAAGTCAGTGGTTGAGGGTTTGAAGCAATCTTTATTGATTTGGATTTAGGCCATTAATGTTGCCTTTCCTAGTTTGAACAACACAAATGTTGTAAGCTCCATGAATTGTTGCATTGTTGAGTCTCCACAAAAAAGTTGATATGACCATTCAAGTCCCTTAGACAAGTCAGCCATGATGTTCACACTATATCTACATTGTGTTGAATCAAGGTCTCCAAGTAAGTTCATTGCTAAGTTAGCTAAAAGTGCATTTAGGAGCAGCTATGAAGAACATGCAAGAATTGTTTGCCTTTTGGGTTTGTTTTCATGTTGATTGTCCTTCCTTTGCATCAGGAAGGAGTTCTATGATTTATAGAAGAGAAAGAAAATATGCATTTGTACAATAGAAGACATTGTTTCAAATTTTGTCATAAATCCACATGCTTTTCCTTCAAGACAACTTTAAATGTAAACCATAAACCATTACAACTAACTTTAAATTTAATATACACATTTAATTGAGGCATATATTAAGGAATATACACATTTGCATGTATTAATTTCTCATAATTTTTGTATATCAAAAAATACACTAAGTCAATAAAAAATATTACAATGGTGATGGAATACCCCTAAGTCAATAACAAATATAACAAAAATATACCTCTACCCTCAACCCTACCCTCATCTACCCTTAAACCCTCAACCCTTAAACTATAAACCCTAAATGAATCCTCGCGTTATGACATCCTCTCTCCCGTCTGTCTAAAAAACCCTAAACCATTAAACCCTAAACCCTTAAACGCTCTACCCTCAACCCTCAATCCTCAACCCTCTACCCTCTACCCTTAAACTATGATATTCTTAATGCCAAGGCAATAAATATGAGATTATTATGAGATTATTATAATGAAAATGTAAAATTGTATTTTTTAAATTATTTGATATTTTTAATGAGAGTATTTTAAGTTAATAATTAGTTTATAAGTGGTATATTTTATGTAGATTTATTCATAATATTATCATATTTATTTTTTTATTATTGATTTTTTATATTTTTTATTTTTGATATTTAGATTTATTAGTCATTATTTTATATTAGATCCGCGTAAAATTAAAATTTCAAATCATTATCTTGTCAATTATTTCATTAGTCATTATGAATTGACTTAATATATGTTTTATCAATTTGTGTGCTTAGTTGTTGTATTTTAAGACACTCATTTAAAATAATGTTTGAATGTAAGAAGAATATCTAGATCAAAGAGTTCAAAAGAAAAATTATCCTTACATTTATCTACTAAGACATCATATTTTGGTCATTGCATTATTGCTTGTTAGTTTATATCTTTCACTCAAATTCATAAAGCCAAATCATTAGGATTTTGAATGAAGATAATTTGACTCTAAAATTTCATAGATTTCTTAAAATGTCCTTAAATACAACCTATCCTTATGTATATTTAAACATCAATGCCAACGTTCTATTAATATATATTTCCAAGGTGCAATTCTAGTATGTGCAAAAGTTCAAGGCCACATTAGCAAAGATCAAGTGCTCATCCACACAAATGAACCTAAGTGAAAATAATCAATTTTTTTAAAGCCTAATATTTTTCATGTGAGTAAGCCTTAGGGTTTTTCCTTCTTCATTTAAGGTTTTTGGATCTATTTTTTCAATTGTATAATCTTAATTCAAATACTATTAGGTTTTGGACCCTTTTTATGTCTGCTCCTTACCTATAAACCTTTCCTTAGGGTTGGTTGATCCCAAAATAGATGGTGTGGCCCTAAGATATGTCAAAACTCATTGGTAGTGTTGGATTACAGTAGGAATCAAATGTGAGTATAAGATAATCTAATATTAGATCTGGATGGGCCTATTTGAGTTGAAAGAAATATGCTAGGTCTATAATGTTTTATTGGTTGATTATCATCCACATAAAATGTGGTGGGCCCCTTATTTTCTATTAGCTCATGTGCACTGGGATAACACCAATCAAATATTTATTTTTGAGTAAAAAGTTTTGGTGGTCCCAAGAGCTTGGTGTATAATGATGATATATGTGAATTGCTACATGACATGCTCTACACTATCATGAGCTATTAGAATTTTTGATCTCTTATGCTTGTATCATCAATTCGATCTCTTTTGATCAAATTGTTCACATCCCTCCTATGTCTTAATTAAGAATGTCAACCTATGTTGCATCATTGGCTATGGAGATGCCAAGTCATAATTGTTGTTCTCCTTAAGCTCTTATTCATAAGGATGATATCATGAGTTGGTTGAGCTTTTTTCTATTGTTATAGTGTGGATGATCTAATGATTGGAAAGGTTGTTAATGGATATTTTATGTTTTTTTAGTGCTAGGTTACACAAACCATTCATCTCTTTTGAGATGGATAACCATCACACCTATTGATCTCATTTTATGTTTGTAACTAGTTAAAGGCATGTGGTCCCTTGGATCTTAGTTTTGATCAATGATTATTGCATGTCAAAGGGTGAATGTCATATGCTTTAAAAAAATCTTAGAAATGTTAGCATGAGAGTCTTTCTTTGAAACTATAATGGTAGGATTAGGTTATAGTTTTTTGTTAGTCTTGGTGTTGATTTTAATATTTTTCTAAGGCTATAGTCATTGATCAAACTCCTTTAGAAATAAATTTAAAACATTTTATTGATATTTTTCTAGAATCTAACTTTATAATCTTGATTGATCACTTCAAAAGGAAGTCTTCCATACACTTCTAATAGTTGCAATTGAATGAATTTAAGAAAAACACCAACATCTACATTTTTGGTTTCAAAGTTGTTAAATGAAACCATATTAGAAGGGAAGACAATCAAGTTTTTGATTTCTCAACTAAATCAACTTCTAACTAGGATGAAGGTTGAAACTATAGATAGTCAAGATTGGCCTCCTAGACTTGAGCAAAGATTTTAGTGTTCCTATGAATATTAACTCCAATGTATCCCTTGATTCTTGACTCTTTTTGGTGTTCTTCTCAATTTTCCTATGACTAATAGTATCGTTGCTATTTGTTCCAAGTGTCTTTTTTGTCTGCCCACATTCTTCAAGATAAAGGCAAACATAACGTCTAATTCTCAAAGCATGTAAAATATATAAAGAAACACATGTTTATGCCCCATCTATGAAGTTTGAAGGATTTATCTTCTCTTATTGATTATATATTTTCAATTCATCTATTTTTTTAAAAAAAAAAATTTGTCATATTTTTTTAACACCCAAAAACTTATTTTATAATTTAATATTATTTTGATAATATTTATTAAAAAAAACTCAAAATCACTTTTACAATATAATCATAATAAACTAAATGTGATAAGGACGTAAGTGCACACATCAATGATATGATTGATATTTACGAATAGAAAATGAATGTTACTTATCCATCAAATGGGTTGCAATTATTTGCATTACATCCAATCAATGAGAAACTCTCTCGTCAAAATCCGGTGGCAATGAAATGATAATCCCCCACAACCTTCGAAAATGTTTACTGCTACAGTTAAGCTACTGTACATCACGACTATTGCCAAAAAATGAATTGAAAGGGACAGATCCGCATCAGGCACCTCGAGCAAGCATCTCCTCGTATTCTAACAAAGAGATCTGGCGTTCAAATTTAATTTGGCTGTGAAACCTTGCAATGAAATCCCCCGCTTCTCTGTCCACTCTAACGTCAATTGGGCGAGACAGGGGTGTACCCACCTCTTCTCCATCGCCCAAATCGTATGTCTGTATGGCGCCCTCTTCGACTGCAGGAAAATTGCAAGGTTTCAGAATATCTACTGTCATATTGTACTCTTCCTCGTCCTCAAAACAAGTGTAAGGCTTGTAGTTAAAACAGCTAGGTTGCCTTGGTCTTGTGAGCTTGTTTGCGAATGCAGGTGCAGGGCTATTGGAGCATGAGAATTCGTATTCTCTAATCCCAAATGGCCCATTCGATCCGCTCCCAAGCATCATATTGCGCCAGTTATTTGCCAACAGCTTTCCCATCTTCGTAAACTCTTCGTGCAAAGACCTGCTCTTCAGCATACATTTTCTAATAAGAAAAATTATAACGTTCGCCATTTTCCAGAAACGTCTCTTAACCAGGGGCTTCTCTGCCGCTCCAACTCCCATGACTTGAAATCTATTAGCAGTGAATGTTTATTTGATGTGCGATATGTAATCAATTGAGAAATGGAAACTGTGTATATAGAGAGAGCGAAAAAGTAGAGAGTAAGTGGATGCTTCAAAATGAAGTTTCAACCATACCATATAGTCCCTCCAAACTGGAACTACTTGTTCAGTCAAACAGACCCAGTACGAATTCCCAAACGTAATAATAAAAAAGTGTAATTGTTTAATTAGTTGTTGTCGCGTATGAAAATGAAATGCTTTTTCACGCGGACTCTACGCTTAATCTCCGCGTTGTCTCTGAGCTAGTCTTCAGCTAACACTATGTCTGATTTGTACAATTTTCTTTAAAATAAGAGTCATTGCTTGTCGCAGGAGTTGTAGACGAGAGAGGGTACTACCTAGAGATTTAATATTTTCACGCTTGTAGGCTTGTAGCATTCGAGGTTGGAGTCTCCGTGAACTTACTGGAGTATATTTTTCGATTTTTAATTGTTTCCGTTTTCAATAGAAATTTCAATTAGAAACTTTCAATGTTTGAATGTCAATTCTCATAAATATGAGATTATTTTATTGAAACAACATGTGTTGTTTTTGGATTTAAATGCATGGTATGATCCGAAATATTGATTCAACAAATCTCACGTAATTAAATCTAGAAACAACAGGGTAATTCAATGTGGACTATGAAAGTCCTATGTCTTTAATTATTCATGCTTTTTTAAAATGTTTCGGTATTTTTTAATGAGAGTATTTTAAATATAATAATTAATTTATAAGTGGTATAGCTTGTGTAAATTTGTTCATAATATTGTCATATTTTGATTTTTTGTTATTGATTTTTAGATTTATTTTTAATATCTAGATTTATTCTTCTTCACTTTAGATTAGATCTATGTAAAACTAAAATTTCAAATCATTACCTTGTCAAGTACTTTATTAGTCATTGTGAGTTGATTTAGCATATTTTTTTGTCATTTATTGTGTTTAGTTGTATTTAAAGGCACTCATTCGCTCATTTGAAATAATGTTTGAATATTAGAAGAATAACTAGATCAAAGATCTCAAAAGAAGAATTTATTCTAAATTTGTCTACTAAGACATCATCTTATGGTCATTGCAAGACTGCTTATTGCTTTTGATCAACTCAAATACATAAAGCCGGATCATTGGGGTTTTGATTGAGGAGAATTTGACCCTCACAATTCAATAGATTTATTAAAAGAATTCCTAAACACAACGTATCCTCACATTTATTTAAAAATCAAAAATTAAGGTGAGTGAATTCTAATATTATTCATTCTATTAATATATACATGTACACATTACAATTATAGTCCACGCACAAGTTTGAGGCCGTAGAAGCAAAGATCAAGTGTTCATCCACATAGGTAACCTAAGTAAAAATAATCAAATTTATAAATCCTAATATTTGAACATGTGCGCAAGCCCAAAAATTCTAGTACCTTACCAAAACAATTTTTGACATTTTTCATAGTGCATCTCCCCATCATCAAATTTTGAAGCATCACAATTTAATTTAATTTAATATTTATTATTTTCAATCCCAACTTATTTTATCTAGATTAATTATTGATAGGTGATTGCACTTATTTAATTGGCCTAGATAAATATATCATTTTGTATTTTCTTTACATTTCGTTATCTTGTCTAATCTTACATATTGTAACTAGGCAACATTAAGGTTTTTCCTTCTTCAATTAGAATTTTTAGATCTAATTTTATTTAATTATATCATCTTATTTCAAATCTTATTAGGTTTTGGATCCCCTTTTATTTGTGCTCCATAACTATAAACCTTTTTTTAAGGTTGGTTGATCCCAAAATAGATGGTGTAGCCCCAAGATGTGTCAAAGTTCATTGATAGTGTTGGGTTACAATAGGCATCAAATGTGAGCATAAGATAATCTAATATTGGATCTGCATGAGCCTATTTGAGTTCAAAGAAATATTTTAGGTCTATAATGTTTTATTGGTTGATATCGTCCACATAAAATGTGGTGGGCCCCTATTTTCTATTAGCTCATGTATATTGGGATAACACCAATCAAATAATTCTTTTCAAGTAGATATTTTTGGTGGTCCCAAGAGCTTGGTGTATAATGATTATATATGTGAATTGCTACATATCATGCCCCTACACTCTCATGAGCTATTATAATTTTTGATCTCTTATGATTGTGTCATTTTTTGGATATCTTTTGATCAAATTATTCACATCCCTCCTATTAGTCTTAATTAAGAATGTCAACCTATGTTGCATCATTGGCTATGGGAATTCCAAGTCATAATTGGTGTTCTCTCGAAGCTCTTATTCATAAGGATGACATCATGAGTTGGTTGAGTTATTTTCTATTGTTATAGTTTGGATGTTCTAATGATTGCAAAGGCTCTTGATGGATATTTTATGATTTTTTAGTGCTAGGTTACACAAACCATTCATGTCTTTTGAGATGGATGACCCTCACACCGCTTGATCTCATTTTATGTTTGTAACTAGTAAAGGAATGTGGTCTCTTGGATCTTAGTTTTGATCAATGATTATTGCATGTCAAAGGGTGAATTTCATATGCTTCAAAAAATTCCTAGAAATGTTAACATGAGAGTCTTTTTTTTAAACCATAATGGTAGGATTAGGTTATGGTTTGTTGTTAGTCTTGGTGTTGATTCTAATATTTTTTTTAAGGCTATAGTCATTCATAAAACAACTTCAGAAATAAAGTTAAAACATTTTATTAATATTTTTCTAGAATTTAACTTTATAATCTGGATTGATCACTTCAAAATGAAGTCTTCCATTCACTTCTAATGGTTGTAATTTAATGAATTCAAGAAAAGCACCAACATCTACATTCATGGTTTCAAAGTTGTTAAATGAAACCATATTACAGGGAAAGACAATCAAGTTGTTGATTTCTTAACTAAATCAACTTCTAACTAGGATGACATCAAGCTTGAAACTAGAGATAGTCAAGATTGCCCTCCTAGGACTTGAGTAAAGATTTTAGTGTTCCCATGAATGCTAACTACAATGCCTCCCTCGATTCTTGATTCTTGTTGGTGTTTTTTCTCTTAATTTTCTTATGATTAATATTATCGTTGCTATTTGTTCCAAGTGACTCTTTTGCTGGTCCACATTCTTCAAGATAAAGGCAAACATAACCTTTAATACTCATAGCATGTAAAATTTATAAAGGAACACATGTTTATGTCCTATTTATGAAATTTGAAGGATTTCTCTTTTCTTATTGATTATATATTTTCAATCCATCTAACCTTTTATTTTTTAAAATTGATTCAAGTCATATTTTCTTAACACCAATAAACTTATTTATAATTTATTATTATTTTAATAATATTTATTAAAAAACTCAAAAATCATTTTACTCAAGTATGATATAAGAACATAATTATACACATTAATGATATGATTGATATTTGTGAATAGAAAATGAATGATACATTACCCATTAACAATGCATTGTCAAATGGGTTGAAATTATTTGCATTACATCCAACCAATGAGAAACTCTCTCGTCAAAATCCGGTGGCAATGAAATAATAAGCCCCAAAAATGATTACTCCTACAGCCAAGCAAATGTACATCACGACTATTGCCAAAAATGAATTGAATGGGACAGTTCCGCATCAGGCACCTCTAGCAAGCATCTCCTCGTACTCCAACAAAGAGATCTGGCGTTCAAATTTAATTTGGCTGCGAAACCTTGTAATGAAATCCTCCGCTTCTCTGTCCACTCTAACGTCAATTGAGCGAGACAGGGGTGTACCCACCTCTTCTCCATCGCCCAAATCATATGTCTTTGTGTCACCCTCTTCAACTGCAGGAAAATTGCAAGGTTTCAGAATATCTGCTCTCATATTGTACTCCTCCTCGTCCTCAAAACAAGTGTAAGTCGTGTAGGAAAAACAGCTAGGTTGCCTTGGTCTTGTGAGATTGTTTGTGAATGCAGGGCTATTGGAGCATGAGAATTCGTATTCTCTGAGCCCAAATGGCCCATTCGATCCGCTCCCAAGCATCAGATTGCGCCAGTTATTTGCCAACAGCTTTCCCATCTTCGTAAACTCTTCGTGCAAATACCTGCGCTTCAGCATACACTTTCTAATAAGAAAAATTATAACGTTCGCCATTTTCCAGAAACGTCTCTTAGCGAGGGGCTTCTCTGCCGCTCCAACTCCCATGACTTGAAATCTATTAGCTGTGAATGTTTACTTGATGTGCGATATGTAATCAATTGAGAAATGGAAACTGTGTATATAGACAGCGAAGTGCGATATGTAATCAATTGAGAAATGGAAACTGTGTATATAGAGAGCGAAAAAGTAGAGAGTAACTGGATGCTTCAAAATGAAGTTTCAATCATATTATATGGTCCCTCCAAATTGGAACTACTCGGTTCAGTCAAACAGAACAATTTATAGGTAATTGTTGCCGCGTATGAAAATGAAAGGCCTCACGCGGACTTTACGCTTGATCTCCGCGTTGTATCTCTCAGCTAGTCTTCACCTAACACGATGTCTAATTTGTACAATTTTCTTTAAAATAAAAAATCATTGCTTGTCGAAAGAGTTGTAGACGAGAGAGGATACTACCTAGAGATTTAATATTTTCACGCTTGCAGCATTCGAGGTTCGAATCTCCGTAAACATAAAAGGAGTATATTTTTCTGATTTTTAATTATTTCCGTTTTCAATAGAAATTTCAATTAGAAACTTTCAAATGTTTGAATTTTTCAATTGTAATAATTGTGAGATTATTTTATTGAAATGTTGAAAATTCTATATCTATTTTTTATTGTGTTGTTTTTGAATTTAAGTTTGTATCAAAGCATTTTCATTTTACATCCACATCTTGATGATGGATCATTGAGTGTGATTCGAAATGTTGATGCAAACAAATCACATGCAGTTAAATCCAAAAACAGCACAATAATTCAATATGGACTACAAAAGCCTAATGTCTTTAATTACTCATGTTTTCTTAAAATATTTTGATATTTTTTAATGAGAGTGTTTTAAATATAATAATTAATTTATAAGTGGTATACCTTGTGTAAATTTGTCCATAATATTATCATATTTTGATTTTTTTGTTATTGATTTCTATATTTATTTCTAATATCTAGATTTTTATTCTTCACTTTAGATTAGATCTATTTAAAACTAAAATTTCAAATCATAATCTTTACATGATTGCTTACTGCATTAGATCTTGAACTCAAACACATAAAGCTAGCTAGATCATTGGGGTTTTGATTGGGGAGAATTTGACCCTCACAATTCAATAGATTTCTTAAAGGAGTTCTTAAACACAACATATCCTCACATATATTTAAACATTAAAAATCAAGGTGAGTGAATTCTAATATTCTACATTCTATCAATACGTATAGTACAAGCACAATTTTGAGATCGCACTAACAAAGATCAAGTGTTCATCCACATAGATAACCTTAATAAAAATAATCAAAGTTATAAATTCCAATATTTTCATATGTGCAAGCTCAAAAATTCCTGTACATTATCATTTAATCAACTTTTGACATTTTCCATAGCACAGTCTCCCCATCATCAAATTTTGAAGTATCACATTTAGTTTAGTATTTAAGAACGTGAAGTTTGTCTGTTGTTTTGAGTCCTATCAGTGAGCCAAGATTGTTTTTGCATTAGTTTCAAATCATTTTGTGCATGTGAACCAAAATATAGAATCAAACAATTTGTAAAATTTTGCTATTTTTCAATTTTGGCAAAGGCGACACTCTATTTCTTGCAAAGGGATCAGACTGTTCAATACAAAAAGCGTTGGTATTTACAAAGGCGTCAATATTTGACAAAAGCATTGGACTGTCCAAACAAAGGTGTCACTCTGCAATTTTTTTGTTTTCTTTGACAAATGCACCATGATGTGCAAAGGTGTCGATGTGTACAAACAAAAGCGTCAAGATTTTAATAAAAACGAAAGTGTTGGTTTGTGCAAAGCTATCGCACTATTTAGGAAAATGTGTCAATCTGTCAGGGGATCTTCAAAATGTGAGTTGACCTAATTGTTTGATGTTTTTATTTTTGAAAAACACAGTATACAGCATGTGGACTAACTCAATTAGGTGATAAGATGCTTTTCGTGTGTCCTTCTGCAAGGCCACACTAGAGAGTGTCACAAGTTCTTCACATGAGAACACACCATGAAGTACAACCTATTTAGTGGTATTTCAGGTTTTTCTAAAAGTGGGCCTTGAATGGACAACTAGAATATGCTCACATACATGAAACACTTCTTACCTTGGAAGGAAAAGTTCCTTGCAAGGGATTTTGTTTCTTCAACAATGATCCATATATAGAAAGTAACTTTACGGGATGATGTTAACCTATTGCACCACTAAGAGAAGATGTTCAATAGGTCTTAAGGATTCTAAAAACATATGGCTCGTAGTGGGTGGATCATCAATGAACACAACCGGCTACATAAACATCTCCACGAAGTTCGAAAAATTGTAGTCCCATAGCAAAATTCTAATATGCTACATGTGTGGATCGAACTACAACTTTCGCTCTTGTCCAATTTATATAGCACACCCAAAAATGTCACTTGAGGCCAAACCCTTGGGTTCTCCATAAGGATGTATCGCAAGGCATGCCTTCTACTTAAAAAAAGGGGAACGATTCACATTGCTAATTCTCTTCACCTAAGATCGCACTAGGCATTAGGGGAGAGGATACGCAACAACTCCTTCGACTCACATGAAACATGAAATGCATGTTAAAGATGTTTCTCATCACCCAAGATCGCACAAGATGCACGGGGAGAGGATACACAACTAGAACCACCAAGCATGATAGACAAAAAAACATTATTTTTAAGAATGCACCAAAGATAAATGTGTGATTCATTTTAACCCCATACAAAAGATGCAAGTTGTTTATTTTTTTTAAACCCAAATGACAAGTGTAAGTTGATTGTCCAATTTTAAGCCCAAAATAAAGATGTAAGTTATAGGGTTTATTTTAATGCACCAAAGATAAATGTGTCTATCTAATGCATAAGATTGAAATAATGCTAAAATTATTCCTTCAAATAAGTGTTAATAAACAATTTTCAACTTGATCTATCCTTCATGATTTTCCAAGTTCCTTGGAAATGTTAGCCTCAAGAAACACAAAAGAATAGACAGTAGCAAATAGTTAGGGTTGGATGAAAAAGCAATTTGAAATCAAATGAAACCCTAAAAACTTAAGCCGATTAATATACCTGCAAAGGCATCACTTTGTCTTGCAAAGGCACTGCTCTATCAGAAAAAAGCTTTGCTCTGTCAAATAGAGGCATCGGTCTAGTAAATATGCAGAGGTATCTGAGTTTGACAGATGTGTCACTAATTTGTAAAGGTGTTGACCTAATACCTGCAAATAGAAAAGAAAAGATATTAGACAAAAGTGATGCTATTTGCATATGTGTCAGCCTATGACTTGCAAAGGCATTGGTATTTGCAAATGCGTCGATCTATTAGTTGCATATGCATTGCTCTGCTTCAGGAACCTACAATGTCTAACAAACCCAAACAAAAACAAATTAGTTAGGTACATGGGTCCTACTGAGCATGCCAAAATGTGAACATGGAAAAATAACAAGATCAAATACAATTGAAATTAACTAAGTAACCAAACTATACCAAAATTTACACTCACCTTTGTGATCATTTTGAGAATCAACTTCACCATTATCAACCTCTATCAATCTTTGCATCATTCAACCATGGATTACGTTCAAGCTGAGCATTCCACATCAATTCCAGCACTAATCCCCCAATGGGATGAGATTTGCATTACTAGTTACATATTCAATTTTAATTACTTTTATGTTTCATGCTTTAATTAAGCTTTTGATTAGTAATTGGTAGAATCTCATTGGAATATGGATTAACTTGATCATTTATTTTTTTGTGATGGAATTGATGTGGAATGCTCAGCTTGAACCTAACCCATGGTTGAATAATGCAAAGCTTGATGAATTGATGGAAAATGGTGATTCACAAAATGATCTGAAAGGTGAGTGTAAAATTGTGTACAGTTTAGTTACTTGAATGCTTGTGAATGAATTCTCATATAAAATACACACTCTTTTATGAAAGAAAAACATGTATACATTTTTATGAGAAAAAGTGCATACATGTTTTATGGAAACAAAACACGTACACATTTTTATGAAAACAAAACACGAAATTGATAGAATTTGATCAACACTTCTATTGAGATTTATGTACGCTCATACGATCTCTAATGTGCATATGGTGTGGGATGATCTGGATAGGCATGTATAGTCTGATCAGGGAAATATTTTTAAATAAAAATTAGTATGTCATCGTGAAACACTTAGTGTTCGACCTCATCTTAACGAATGAGATGGTTACCTTTTCATCTTTGATCTCTTTGTGGAAGAACCTAATCCGCATGGACATTGGAGATTATTTGAGTGTACATAACTCTCAATAGTAATGGCGGAAATCTCTGAGTGTTTGTGAATCTTCTCGGAATATAATCACGGGTCGGTCAATGGATTTCCAAAATACGTGGTTGATTTTCATTGTTGTTGCACTCCCCCACTAGGATTTGGCTCTCTATTTAAACCACCTCTTGATGTCTGGGCTGGAAATGGAAAAAATAAGAATGTAGTGTTTGGGTGGATTGTGAATGTTAAGAAGAGGTGATAGGTGAACAAGTCCAAAACTCTTTAAGGCTAAGGAGGGGGAGGTATGTTCAAAACTTATCAATATCATTGGTAGCTCCTGTTGAGTGGATGTCCACGTCCATGATGGTGCTATTTTTCTCAATTCACTGAAAATGTGGTGTAGATAATGGGGACTCTTATATGGGGAGTAATCTACATGCATAACCTAGTAGCTCTCAACCATGCAGACCTCATCAAAATTTCCATTGATACAATGCATATTTCTCTCACCACAAGATCCATTGTGAGGATTTTTGACTCTAGTACAGTTGGCAAAAAAGTGGCTACGCAAGCTTTGAAATTGTACAAGGAGGAAATTGAAGCACGTGACTTGGGGCCCTTTGGAAATTTCATGACATCCCATGGGGATTTATTCTCTCCCTCTTAGATTGAGAGAGCCATTATATTATGGGGAGGAATGATGCATATCATTCATCAAGTATTGTAATTCTCCTTTTTAGTTAATATGATTTCTTGTTAAACATTTTTCCATTCACTCTTTCACATAAAATGTTCAAGAAATAAAAAAATTATTTAATCTATGTGGAGTTCTTCAATTATATACTTATAGAATCTCATTAGTATACAAATCTACACACATATACAAAAAGATATTATAACAATTAGAAAATTCAATGTGCACTCTACAACAAGTTATGTATGTGCGATTTATTTTGAAATAAAAAGGTTTTTCCATCTTAAAATACCTTCAACTATTGTTTATTTGAGGATACATCTCTATAAATTTGAAGATTTCTTTTTGTGTCATATCCATAAAATATTTTGGATATGGCTCATAATTTTGACAACCAATTCTCCTTTTTACAAAATCTCTTTGATTAGGTGAAACTTTTGTGTCATTTTTCTAAAATTCTTCAATTATGAATTTTAACGCTTCAACTATGACTTAGTATTTTTGCAGGAGTCTACAAAAGAATGTCCAAAGCTCATTGATATTTGGTTCCAAAAATCGTTCACACCTCTCAATTGCTTTCATTAGTATAGCTCTACTTATATTCAGTGCTTGACTTGTTTTCCTTATCAAGAGAGATTTTTTTGTTTGATTACTTACTATAGTTGATGTAATTATGCACCATGTAATTAAACTATCATTAGTGCATGAGGTTGAAACCACTCTTTCATATGTGTTGGTTACATTTTTTACAATAGATTTTTTACTATTAATAATTGATTTTCTTAGGTCAAGAATCTTTATTATGGGTCTATTTACTTTAAAAAAATCATCATTTCAATGAACAATTGACATCTTCCTCTTTCATTTAGGTTTTTTTTTTAAATCCCATAGTTTATTACCATTTATCCTATAAGTACTTTCATGAATCTTATCAATCATTGTTTTTAAAATTTTCTAATCATTTTAAATTATTTATCTTGTTCCTAATAGTACAAGACTATAAAAAGTATAGTTTTGATGCTATAAAATAGAAAAGCTTATTTTTTGGGCTATAGAGTTTAGTTTTGACCAAAAACAATATTCAAGATTGTTTATTATTGATTCTAGAATGATGAGTGTATAGATCTCTTTGAGTTCTACAAATTTAAAATAACAAGCAGCACCAATCTGTAACACAATTTTGATGCCAAATTGGAAAAAAATGAAAAAAAAAA
>VDFB02300470.1:0-20057 GCA_007258455.2 Sequoia sempervirens | reverse complement strand
CAATGTTTGACTAATGTATTAAACAAGATGTTCTTTTTCATTATCATCTTGTTGGGCCAATAATGTAGCCAAAGCATGGGTTGATGTTGATATGTAAAGGATGAAGCATTTTCCTTGGACAATGGGTTGTAGGACAAGAGAATTAGCTAGATATATTTCAAACTTTCAAAACCTTTTTGACAATCCTCATTCCATCTAAATTCCAATTCCTTCTTAAGGAGCTAGGTAAAAGGAAGAATCTAATCTACCAATGATGCAACAAATCGACTGATAACTTGAATCTTTCCTTGTAAGATATGCAATTGAGAAATGTTCCTATGAGGTGGCATATTTATTATCGCATCAATCTTTTTTGTTTCCACCTCAATGCCTCTATATGACACTATAAAATCCAAAAAAATTCCACTATCCACTCCAAAAACACATTTCTTCATATTTAACCTCATATTATACTTACGAATTATTTCAAAGATTTACCGAAGGATTTTGAAATGGTCTTGACGAGTTATAGATTTTACCAAAATATCATCAACATAGTCTTCCAAGATCTTATGTATGAAATCATGAAATATTAATGTCATAGCTCTTTGATATGTTGCTCTAGCATTTTTTAATCCAAAAGGCATAACAACCCAACAAAATTTTCCCCAAGGTGTAGTAAAAGTTGTCTTTTATTGATATTGGGGGTTAATAAAGATTTGATTATATCCTAATAAAACATATATGAATAATAATAAGGCATGTCCCATGATTGAATCCACTATCATGTCAATATTAAGAAGGGGAAAATCATCTTTTAAAGATGCTTTGTTAAGGTCATGGAAATCCTTACACATCCTAATACGATTATTGGGTTTTTCCACTACTACAATGTTGAATATCCAAGGTGAATAATCAATAGGGCATATGAAGCCCACACCTAAGAGCTTTTCAATTTCAGCCTTAACCAATAAAGCTATCTTAGGATTCATCTTGTGTATCTTTTTTCTTATTGATTTATCATCATTTTCAAGGATAATATTGTGCATAATTATCTTAGGATCAATACTCGTCATATTTGAATAAGTCCAAGAAAAAATCTTAGGAAAGTCATGTAATAACTTTGCATGATCTTCTTGTTCATCATCATCAAGGAACTTTCCTATTTGAATCACCTTCTCTTCATTAGATGTATCCATTTGTATGTTTATAGTATCTCCCACAAGTAATGTACTTTGACTTGGAACCTTAGGGAATTGTTGATTTTTGCCTTGTTCGGTATCACTTGATTTGATTTCTTCTCCAAAGTATCCCTTAGTATTTAAACAATAGGTGAATATTTTATTGTGATGGTAATTTGGTAAACATCATAAAATCCCAAAATTTATGCCAAAGACTCATCAGTTTGAAAGTTATCCATTGACATGTTAGTACTTGTTGTATCTATTAATTCAGGATGCATCAAATTGAGGGTTGTCTTAGAAGAATCTTGCATGATAACATTGCTATTAAGTGAAGGCTTTTCAATGCTTTCATTATCTTTGAAGGGCAATATCCAAGACCTCTTGTTGTCTCTTGTATGTTAGGCTCTATGTGAACTCTAGTGCTTTGCTCTTTCATTCCACATCCTTTTCCATTATAACCAAATTATTTTAATAGTTGATAGCCTTTTCCATAAAGAGCCTCCATTTCTTTAATAGATGGAGGTTTCTCATGATCTATCTCATCATAGGTGGATGTGTAAGTTGTATCTTCTTCTTTACTAGAAGTTGTGGATTCACATGCTTTTGATGACTACGCTATAGATTGTGTTGATATCTCAATTGTTTCTTTTCCTTTTTTGGATGTCATTGTTGTGATTTTGTATTCGACTATAAAGGTAGGTGTGAAATTCAATTAACCCCAATCATCTTCTAACAATTTTGATACTAATGAAAGACACTCCTCTTTGTATTCTTCTTGCAAATTGCAAATGAAAATAGAATTTCCATCCAATTGACAAATGAATATTTATTTGTCTTTTATGTGATAAGTGAGATTTTGGAGGCTTTCACTTGATATTTTGGAGGCTTTTCCTAGTAAAAGACAGTTGATTTACAATTAAATGACAATTGAAAGTTATTTTCTGATGACTCCATAACCATTAAACGATAGTTGAAAGTTTTTTTCCAATGACTCAATAACCATTGAACAACACTATATGTAGCCTATCAACTAAAAATATAATCAGTGTAAATACTAGCACTTGCACTTAAAGGAGGTTCAAGGATTATGCCAGTAGAAAACTATATGTATGTTAATATGTTAGAGGATATGTGTTTGTGCATGGGTGTGTATGGATGCCATGTGCTGCAAATTATAGTTGTATGTGGCAAGATTAAACAATTAATAATAAGTGCTAAATAATGGAATAAAATAAACTTAGAAAAATTTAGATTTTTTCCTTAAAGAAATTAAGTATTATCTAATTTTGAAATACTTCCATACAAATTTAAAACATAAAGTAATGCAAATGCAAAAAAAATTGCTATCAAATTGACAAAACATATTGCAATGGAAATAAAATGTTCCCATCCAATTAGAAAATCAATATTTATCTCGATTTTACTATATTTTTTGAAGTATAAACAAAAATAAAAGTAAAAATTAAATATAGAAATAAAATCATTTCTGAAATAAAAATAAAATAAATAATACAATAAAATAAATACTTCTTTAAAGATAATTAAAATTTATGTATTCATGTAACAAGTAAAATAATTCTAAAATAAAATAAAATAATTCTTTTGAGTGTAAAAATAGGTAGGAATGATATCTGAATGAATTTTTTATTTTACTTTTATAAACTAGGATATATTAGAAACAAATGCCAGTTCCAACAGTGGATATCATGATATTCCGCGTATTTGGCGACATTACATGGAAATAATACGTTCAAACCAGCTTCAAAAGCCTCTCCAAAGTCTGTCCAGAAAAAACATACACACTGTTCAATAATCCTTGGCATTAAGCTGAAGCAGATTGTTTATTTGAGCTGAAGCAGATTGTTTATTTGTGCTTAACATGAAGCTTATTCTGCAATCGAAATATTAAAGAAATCAGAGTAGTTCAACTGTGTAAAGCCAGAGCTATTTCCGATATAGATGATGGGAAAGGCGAGGCACTGCCCTTGGCATTGTCAAGCCAATCCCTTCATTCATGTCAATGACTCTTCCATCTGGAACAAACCAATCAAAGCTCTGCAACAAACTTGCGAGAGTTGTTTGCACCATACACATTGCCAAAGAAGCACCAGGACACCCTCTTCTCCCTGCCCCAAATGGGATCATCTCAAACTCATTCTCTGTAATTTGGATGTTCTCTATCTCTCTCTCCTTCTCCATAAAACGTTCTGGTTTAAAATCCAACGGTTTATTCCACACTTTTGGGTCCCTATGAATTGCCCATGCATTTACCATCAGCATTGTTCCTGCAGGAATATGATAGCCTCCCACTGTGCAAGCCTCTATAGATTTGTGTGGAATCAGCAAAGGCCCTGGTGGATAAAGACGCAGAGTCTCTTTCACTATTGCTTGCAGGTATGCTAACTGGGGTATTTCTAACTCCTCCACTAGTCTCTTCCGTCCAACTTTAAAATCAAGTTCCTCCTGCGCCTTCCTCATTACATGGGGATGTTGCAATAACAATGACAATGCCCACTCCAGGGCAACTGAAGATGTATCAGAGCCTGCACTAAACATAACCTGCAAAGCTATACATATTAATAACAGGAAAAAGAGATACAATCAAACCTTGCAAAAAGCTAATTTGATTGTCTTATATTGACCATTCAAGTGATCTTTTGGGCAGGGATGTCATGAAGAAGGCTCAGACAAATTCACAGCCAGCAATTTATTGTCGGAAAATTTATCATTGTGGAAAAATTCACCATCATTATAAATTCACCTCGCAAATTTTTAATGTGATGAATTTTTTGTGACTGTGAATTACTGGTGGTGAATTTTCCTTGAGATGAATTTGTCATGACTATTAATTTTCCTGCGGTGAATTGTTAACGGTACATTTTCCAACGGTGAATTTTCCTAGAACCCATGAAAAATCATATATGTTTGTCCGTGCTGCTAACATTTTGCTCTACCAAACTGTTATCAAGATTCAAGAGGTTTTCAGACCCTCACTTCTAAACACTGGATGGATGGCTTGAAGAATTCGAGGGCCTTTAGGGCATTTATGTCTTGTTCAAAGACAGGGGCTTTGCAGGGATAGATTGATGTGGGAAGAGTGTATTTATACCTTGGTCCAACGGAGGGGCTTTGTCCTAGACTGATGCCAGGTTGTCTCTCAACTCCTTTTCTAAATCAATAGGTCTATGAAAAAACTATTTGTCATAGTTAAATTTCAAATCTCATAGCAAAGTTGGCAAGTTAGTATTTGGGACACAATTGCAGTAAGATGATCCTTCCTCTTAGGCATACGGTACCTCAGCAATTTACTGAAGGAAAATTCACCGTCAATAATTCACCGTCAGCAATTCACCACGGCGGAGGCATGGAAAATTCACCCGCAGAAAATTCACCGTGGCCAAATAAAATTCACAGCTGTGAATTGCTGGCAGTAAATTTTACTTGACAGTGGTGAATTTTCCTTTGGTGAATTGCTGACGATGAATTTTCCTAGAACCCTCCCCTTAATATTACCCATCTTTTATTTAGACCAATACTTACTATGAAGCATATTGATGATGGTAAGAAATGATTGGAGAGGTTTTAGCTCAAGAAATGTATTTACGTATAAATATTTATAAAATTTATCACATTAGAAGATATTCACCAGTCATTCACATTGCTACTGGTTCCAACATCATACTTACATTATCTCTGCAAGCCAAAGGGCTAGTAAATAAGGCAAAAATTTGATAAATAAATAAAAAATTAAGGGCAGGTTTTCATGCGGTTGCTTAGTTTATTTTGGTTAGCAGTCGCTCCTCAATTTATTTAGGAATTAATTGAGAAAAAAATTTATGGAGCCACGTCTTATTTTCAGCCCTCCTCTTTTTCACAGCTTATTTTCAACTCTTAAACAATAGCTACTCCTTTAAAATAGAGAAAGATTTCAAATGATCCTTTTCCCATAATTAAAAATTTGCGTGGGAAAACTCCAACGGCTCAAATTTAAACAGAAAACACACTTAAGCAGTCACATAGAAACATAAGATAAACACTCAAGAATTCGGTGACAGTTGAAAATGGCCGATTCATATTCCATTGAATGGTTTGAGTTATTTTTGGGGATTGCCCTCCTATTAAATATCTTTTGGGTTCTATTGCTTACTTATTTATTGCTGCTGATCTATTTTCTCTGCCGGCTGGTTTCTTTTAACTGTCTTCTATATCTTCCATGCAAAACATAATTGGTGTTAGGTGCAGAGTTCTGCATCAGCAGTTATGACCAAATTTGAAGGCAAGAAATATGAAACACAAGCTTCATGTGGCATTATTGCAACTAGGCTATCATGTTCATTAGGTTGGTAACTAATTAATCAGACGTCATTAGAGGCAGTTTCTACGAGTCCTAATATAAATCAAACAGCTGAGTCTCCAGACTGTCCTAAGTATCTAAAATATCTACATAAGAAATTGTAAACCAAGAATGTCAAAAACTGGAAAAGTAAAAGCACTTACAATAGCAGTTGCTTTAATAAATGCATCTTTGTCAGGAATTGCTTCACCATTCTTCTCTGCCTGTGAGATCAGCACATCAACAAAGTCCTCCATCTCTCCCCCGTCTTTTAATCCTTTCTCCCTGTGCTTCTCGACAATTCGCTGGAGATACAAGTCTAATTTCTTTTGTACCTTCTTCATAGCCTTCTCATATCCTTGCAAATCAAACCACTTCAACCAGGGAATATAATCCCCAATATCAATTACTCCATGAAGCATAAAGGATTCTTCGATCAGGTGGGTAATTAAATCTACCGAAACCCCTGATTCCTCTCCGAAGTACTTCTCATTTATAATCATAGTCATCAGAATTTTGAAAGTCAATCTGGACAAAACGCTTCTCATGTTAACAATACTCTGCAACTGTGCCTGCTGAAACAAAGAATTTACTGCTGCATAAATTTCTTGCCTTCTCTTGGTTCCCGAAGCTTGGATTCTTTTGGAAGATAGAAGCTCAAGTACACAGATTTTTCTAGCGTTTCGCCAATAGGGGCCATAAGGAGCCCAACCCAGCATAGAATAATTGTAACCCAAATGCTGACCTTGTGAAAGAGAAGGGCGAGATGCAAAAGACTTGTCATTTACTGTAAAAGATTCTTTGGCTAAAGCCGAAGAACTTATCACTAAAACAGGGCAGCTACCAAATTTTAGATGCATAATAGGTCCATAGAGTGTTGAGAGTGAACTTAGAATCTGGTGAATTGGCCTGGTTTTATCTATGAGAAGATGAAAGTGGCCAATTACAGGAATAGCTCTGGGGCCTGGAGGGAGATGGGTCCTATAATTTCTATGGCGTTTTAGTAGAATTGTTGCCACAAGAAACATTGTGGTAGCTCCTACCAACAGAACAGACATCATAGAAGTTGATATGTCCGTGAATAGTTCCATTGCTTGAACTTCTTTGTTTTGTAAATTTTATGTTGCATATAACTATATATATTGAATCTTGGGCTGGATTTTCTGCATTACAGCCTGAGTGGGCCTAATGGTGGAGAACTTGTGCTCTTGACAGGGAGGTCACAAGTTCAAATCCTGCAGGGGGTAGGGTATGTACACCTCGTATTGTGGAGCACGAGTTAGGTGCCTCCCCCATATTGGGGGAGTACGAGGGCCTCGTATTGTGGAGCACGAGTTAGGTGCCTCCCTCATATTTGGGGGAGTACGAGGAGTCCCATATACTCATGGTATCGTGGACTTAAAAAGGACCTTTACCTTTACCTTTTATCCCTGAAAAAGAGAGAGTATGAACACAGTCTGAGGGATAAGGTAGCTACGTGTTGCCAAGTGGCCCCAATTAAAACACTTGGACAAAACTATCTAGATTTCGTGACTGGGCAGTATTGTATTCAAGAAAAGCCTATTTCTAGATTTTTAATATTAATATTATATCCATGCTTGCAATTATGTAATTTAAGGTTATTTGAAGGGAAATATTTTTTAACATGTATTGGAGAATGAAATTTTATCATGTCATTATGTTGACGTTTCACGTGGTTTTTTTTTTTTTTTTTAACAAGTGTCTAGATTGTCATTTATAAAATAATAGTACACATATTCATAAAAAAAAATGTGGGTGGAGAAAGTCGCATTCTTAGAGTCCACACATGGTTACAATCTAGAGCATGAAAACATAGAAGCAAATACAAGGCCGCTAAGTGGCTAAAGCAATAGGAGAAGGGAGAGGAGAAGGATTCTCGTCCCCTAGTTTGTTCTATAATTAGCAAGGTCCAAGGTGTCTACAAAAGGGTCCCACCCATCGACCTTTTTTTATTTATATCTTTATCTAATTCTCTTCTTCTTTTATAGCACAAGTAGGCAAAATAGCAAGAGCTAGCCAAGGAAAATCAGTTGGAAGTACCACCAAAAGGCCACCCAAAACTTCCTCTAATAGGTAGTAGAGAAGCAAAGCATCAAAGAGTAGGTCATGATCAACCCCACTGACCATGATCCCTTCTTGCAACTAGGGGAGAATCCTAGGAGCAAGCTTTTCAAGTACCATGAGCAAAGAGGCTCCATCCATGATGGTGCTTGCAAGAAGGCAAGTGGCCCTTGGAGGAAGAGGGAGATGAGGAAACTTTGGCTACTATACAACTTGGGAATTTCCCTAGTGGTGAAGGAGCGCATGTACATGAGCCAACTCAAGTGCAACATTGTTGCTTGCACCTGAATTTTTAATAGAACAATGGAATAAACAATAAATTTAGTATAATAAAATTGTCAATCAACAAAGCAATTGAAAAAATTAGTTGAATTTCTATCTTTTCATATGCTAAAGAGAATCTCCACACTAAAATCATGCCAAATCTTGTTGAATTTGTGAGGGATGCAAGACTAATCCCCTAAAAGAAACATGTGCCATGAAAAAGATTATTGTTTGAAGGGCTTGACAAAATTGTGAATCTAGGTCCAAACATTTTGGGCTTTGGGAATAAACCAAAATAGGTGCTCGAAAGACTCCAGCTACCCATAAAATTGGCAATAGGGATTGAGAAATCCTAAATGGGATAACATGGAGCCAATGGGAAGGCCTTGGAAAAAATACAGTATATAAGGTGAGCCAATTTGGGCTCTAGAATAGCCAGCCAAATGGTGTGGAATCTATGTTGCTAATTAGAAACTCGTGACTACAAATACCACCATAGATTTGAAGTGGGAACCATGGGAAAGTGGGGGAGATAGCCAAAGATATTCAAGCGTTGGTTTGTAATTTTGAAAAGTGATGTTTTGACCCCACTTCCATTCTTTTCACCAAGGTTTGTAAGAATTGATACAATTTTTGTGAATCATATGAGTCAAAATTTCCCTCATGACTATATCAAAAGTGTCATGATCCTGATTAGAAAGGTGAAAATTGGATTTAGCTTCATTCCATGATAGAAGATTCATGATAGCTCTAAAGAAAAGGTCTTGACAAGTTCTAACTCCTTTCTAGTGAAATATCAAAGCATGAACCCAAGGTAGCTTTGCCAAAAGGGTGATCATGAGCTTGTAAAATGGGGGACCAATAGATATTTTGCTAATTTTAATGGAAATCCCATTAGGGAATTCAAAACCATTCCAAAGAAGCCAAGGCTTCCCATACTCTTCATATACTTTTTACCATAAAAGTCCCTTAGATCTACGCTGAATGTTTCATGGTGAGAAGTGTTTGAAACTTAATCCCCTTCCAAGTAGGTTGTCTAGTAGGATGACCAGAAGTGACACAAATTCACATGAGTAATTTCTAGGCTTCATTTCCTTGAAGGGCATAGATGATCCACTTAGCTTAAAGAGTCAAACCTTGAAACTGGGTAGTTAAAAGCCCCAAACCTCTAGAATCCTAGGGAAGGTAGCAAAATTCCTAGGCCACCCTATCAAATCCCCTGTGATTATTTGAAGAAGCCCAAAGAAAAACATGAAGAAGCTTGTCTAGTTTCATGTAAGAGGCCCTAGAAGGAGTTTGATATGAACCATAGTAAACATGACTAGCTACAAGAATCTTGGAACAAACCTAAAATTTATCAGTTAGGGAGAGGGGCTTGGTGATTTAGTAAGGCAACTTTTCTATTCTAATGATAACAACTTGTCATAAAATTCCAAGGATGCTTGGAAAGCAAAGGGAATGCCCAAAAATATGAAGAATTCTCCATGACTAATCCATTTGCAATCGTAGGAGTTGATCGAAGAAGGCATAGGGAGTAAGGATTATCTATAGCTCACTATGTCTTATACATATTGAATGGTAGATCCAAAAGCTTTGCAAAAAAAATAAGGCACTTGAGGGCTTGTTTAATATTTTTCTCCCATTCTAAGAGAGAAAATAATGTTTCACTAAATGGCCATTGACAAGTTGAGTTAAGGAATTAGGTAGGGATATATCTTTAACTAGCCCTTCAGACACTAAGTGAGTCAGAAGGTAACCAAATCCTTTAACACTAATAGAGAGTTGGAGCTAAGATACAACCTTGGTGAATAGACCTGAAATGCCCAAAGGCACTAGATTATTGACCATTGATTTAGTAATGCAAACTGAGGCATTTGCAAAGAGTATGTTAACTAATTGAATGAATCAAAGCCCAAATCCTAGAGCCTGAAGTATGACTAGAATAAGTGGCCATTCAATATGGTCATAGGTCTTAGCAAAATCATTTTTGAGGAATAAAACCTTCTAATGAGAGTGCCTAGCCCATTCCATACCTTCACAAATTGCAATTATATTATCTAAAATATATCTAGATTTAATGAAACCAATTTTCTCAGGCCTCACAATTTGAAGGAGATGACACAATTTCAAAGCTAAGGTTTTCGAAATCATCTTATAAGCTAGACATTGAGCAAGGTGATAGGTCTCCAATTACAAATATCCTTTAGGTCTTCAAAATTAGGTATGAATTTAATATTATTTTTTTTGATAAATTTTCCTAACGATTTGGATTGGAAGGCTTCAAGTTAGATGTTGTGTAGGGCCTCTCCAACACAATCCAAAAGGACCTTATAAAATTCATAAGGGAAGCCATCAAAGTTGGGGCCCTTGTCATTGACCATGGTATGAACAACCTCATTGAGACCAACAATGGAGAGAATTTGATCACAAAAGGATTTTTAAGTGGAAGAAAGCCAACACAGAACAACTTGGAGGTAATCCAATAAGGTTTGGTCACATTCAAGAGAATTTTCCTAAGCTGTGAAAACTTGCTCATAATTCTTAGCAAAATCTTGGAGAATATCTTGAAGTTTGTTGAGAATAGTCTACCCATTTTTTATCTAGTTGACGCCATGTGAAGTGTGGTGAGCTATGAGAGCTTGGAAAAGTTCCTTGCAATCTCTATCCCCAATCTTAAGCAAATGTAGTCACTCTTGTTTGTACTTGAGATTTCCCACCACTTTTGGCACGTGGCTGTTACCAAACAAAAAGGCCTCGGTGGCTAATTTAAAACCCACAAATGTTACCTTTTTTGGTTGATGGATTTGGTCAAGGATCGTGTTGTTCTAGGCTTGTAATTTAGCCCAAATTGCATGCTGCTTAATGTCTGGACCACGAAGCACTCTCACCAACCTGGAATATTTTGGGCACAAGTGGGTAGAAAAAATAATGAGTATAGAGGTAGTGTTTCATTAAATCTTGTAATCGATCCAAGGCTCTTTCTAGTTAGATTCGTTATGCCAAATCAAAAATTGTCCACGTGGACTAGGTTTAAATTTCACGTCCATGAATAATATATTCAAATTTTATACTATGGATAGAAATGTCTAATGGATGTAAGGGTCTATCGTGTGTAAGGAGTTGGTTAAGAGTTTAGAAGGCAAAAAGGACAATTTCTCTTCCATGCATGGAACATGGTGAGAAAACATTGTATGTACGAATTGAGTCTTGTTATATCTAAGTATATATTGTAATTTGTTTCTTTTTTCTTTTATAAAATATAATTTCTGAGTTTAGTAATATTTGAATTTATAAATTTATGAGTTATTATCTAGTAGTGTTGAAAATTGCATATATTTTTTTAATTCCACATTATATGACAATTTTTTTTAGCTTGTTATATCAAATGTCTTAATTCTAATATGGTGATATCAAAATATGGTTATACTAGCAAAACTATTTTGTCTATGATTTTTTGTCTGATTTACCTAGACGATGGTGCTACACACAAACGTTTGCACAATGCACTAGCATCCCACAAAAATCCATGATTCAAACAACCATTGAAATGTTATGTTCCCATCTTGTTGCTAGTTATGATCTACACACACCAAGACATTCTTTTTTGAAGAAAGGAAAGTCTTTCCTTGGTACAAGGAGGAAAAAGACTAGATTTTTCACATCCTGATTGATACACACATAGATTTTTGCTTCTAGTTTTACAACTCTTGAATTTCTAAAGCTTTCAACTCAACACAACGTTCTCTTGGCTCTTGCATGTCATTTTCCTTATGATGAAACTATAAGAAACAATCTTGTTGTAGTTTTGGAATGAGATTGATCCTCCAGATACACTAAGCCATAAGGACTCTCTCCAAGAACAGTCTCCTCTATAGGTCCATCATGAACTCATGTCCATATCCAAGTGAAATATCCTTGGGATTCTTATTGAAACCTCTGAAGAGAATATGTCAAAAAATGCCTCACCCAAGTCTCCAAGTATCTATGAGAACCTTAAATTGATCAATCAATTTTAAGCTCTAAATACAACATAACACTCTCATGACGCTCCCAAGAACATGACCAGTATACTCAATATCAAGAGAACTATCCAAACCATTTTCAAAGCTTTGACATAGAATTGAGATCATATCATGACACCATGATCTAATTGTATCATGACAATATCTGATTTTCACTCAAAAGTCCAAATGACACAACATCAAAACATCCTGTCAACTAAGTATCACCTATCAAAACATAAATTCATAAACCTAACACTTCAACGAAAGAATCCAAGGGTCCTCCATGACCAACTGAGAAGACAACAGCTCTAATCACATGAAGATAAGCATCTTTGAAAACAAAACTAAAAATATCAATGAACTCTCACTACAACATTTAGAGGATCTGAGAGCTCCTCTGTGAGACTAAAAACCAAGTTACAAAATATCATCCATCACCAAGTGATGAATCCACATCACTACTAAAGCTTCCATTGAACCATGATATCAATCTCTCCATGAAATCATGATACCTCTCTCCAAAATGAAGATCACCCATGGTCCACACACACTCAACTACAATGCCGACAACTCAAGAGAATAAGGTAGAACAAAATCTCCAAGCCAAGAAGATACAACCACCACCATCAAAATCTCCCACTATATAGCACTACAAATCAAAAATTATCATTATATCCCCAATAATCACTATACCAGTCATGATTTTCCCAAATAACATAAATCTCATAATGATCAATGATGTAAATGAACATATGTCACCAAAAACCTTTAATAATTGGTGTTGTCTTATGACCATATCTATCATGTGTTTGACAATTTCAACAATCATTCTACCCTTTATCATTTCACATGAATAATGCCAAACATTATAATGTCCAGTACGTGGCCTTTGACATTGGATAACACTTATGTCATGAGTTTCCCATGACCAATAATAATGCAATGAAACCATTTAAGTACCCAAATGAAATCAAACATAATTATGTGCCTTTTGACCATGACCACACAAGGATGCACATGAAGATGTTCTCCCACATAGTCCAATATCAAACCTTTACAGAACTTGCAACTGAATATGTATATTATCTTAATGTTTTTACCACACAATTATGCCAAGAGAGTAATGTTGCAATATATGTCTCTGAATCAAGGTTACTGTTACCAAGATGTCAATGCCACTGTGCATAGGTAAATATGTCTAAAATACATGTTCAATGATCAAATGTATATTGTGCCATACCAAGTGTGCCATATACCTGTGATCATGTCAATCACCTTGAAACCTTGCATATAACTATTTGACACAATGCCAACTAAAGATGCCACCGAGGTCAACACCTAATTCAAGCCTGATTTTATTTTAACCCTAACCCTAAATAAATTAAAGCCCTAACCATAATCATAACCCTAATTGAACTGTAATTGTTATTAAACCCTAACCCAAACCTAACCAAAATCTAATTCAAAACTTGATTGTAAAACTAATTTAACTCTAATACTAACCCTAAGTGTAATTAATCCATAACCCTAGTTGAATGCTAATTGAACCCTAACCTTAAACCTAATCAAATCTTAATCCTAATCGAATCTTGATTGAAACCTTAATTAAATCTTAATCCTAATTGAATCTTGATTTAACCCTAAACCTAGTTGTGCCATAACCCTAACTCTAATTGAACTATAGCCCCAACTTTGAATGAAAGTGCTACCCTCACCCTATGGGTGAAAGGATATTTCTTTCTATTCATTTCTTTTTTTTTATTTAATTTTTCTTATTTTATTTCTTGGTGTTATTTTTATGGTATTATTACATCCTTCGCTTTAATTAAGAGAAGTTAATTTATTGTATACACAATTTAATGTTTGTGGTATCATTTTTGAATGAGATAATCAATAACATGCACTACAATTACTTTAAATTCTAAAACATTTTAAGATGCATATCGTTCTAGGGATTTTAGGGTGCATTTAAAAAACTTGAAGTGCATACACCATCCTATGCAAAGGTATGACTCTTTGGACACAACCTAGCAAAACATACATTTAAAATATTAATATTATTTTAAATTTATATCATTTAAAATATTTTTTTCAAATTTACCTATGTTGATATATGTTAAAGATATAGAAAATTGAAACTCTATACTATATTGTTAATTTAAGATTATATTTAATTAAATTTTAAAAAATGTAAGTTATTTATAAATAATTTCAAGTTTTTATAATTAACTTGACATTGTGTATAAAAGGATTTAAATTAATTATAAAATAAAAATATATAAAATATTATAGATAATTTAATTTAAGTTATGGATTGAATCAAATTAGACCTAATCAATGGATTAAATTTCATTTTCTCATCACCAAGATTGTAATGGGCAAGATTAGAGGCATAAGATGAATGTCTAATCTAATTTGAAAATATATCATGCAAAGTATATTCAATTACTACTTTGAACAAAACAAATATTCTTTTTATATGTTTGTAATCAAGATAACAAGAAGATAAACTCATTTATAATATTAAAATTTCTAATTTAACACAAAAGTAATTTATTTTGTATCTAAGAAAAATCAAGATAACATGAAGATAAACTCATTTATAATATTAACAATTTCTAATTTAACACAAAAGTAATTTATTTTATCTAAGAAAATTCATGATAATATGAAATAAACTCATTTATAATGTTGAGAAATTTCTAATTTAACTAGCAGTAATTTATTTTATCCAAGAAAATTCAAAATAATATGAAAATAAAACTCATTTATAATATTAGCATTTCTAATTTAACACAAAAGTGATTTATTTTATCTAAGAAAAATAATTTAACCATTTTATGTAATATTCTTACAATTTGTAATATTATTATAGCTTATAAAGGAGAGACTATATCAAAATAAGAATATAATATAAACTCATACTTAAATCAAAGGGAAATAAATAAAGATTTTTAAATCGGTGTCTCACCTAGCAAGGTTTTAAAATAAGATGACCATATATTAAATCTCTTAGTAATTAGGGACTCCTAAAACTCAAAACTGAGCGAAAAAAACATAATGTCACTACAGTTCAAAATAAATAAGATTGAAACCACTTTAAGTTCATATCTAATTTTTATTTTTTATTCACTATTCAATACCATTGAAGGATTTTTTCAAAATAGTTTTCATGTATTTATCATGTTGCTTGTCTAAATGAATCTATTTTTTATATCCCTATGAAACTATTCAGTTAGCCCCTGTTATAAAATTCCATAAAATGCCTATTTCAGCATATTCTAATAGTCTATAGGCTAGACACCATAGAAAATAGGATTTGTAAATCTTAAAGAAGATGAAAATAAAATAGATACTTATACTTCGTCAAATAAGATTCAAATGAAAATCAACAAAATTAACCCGCAGGACCACTGCCCCACTCCCCTATCTCTTCCATTTCCGTGCGTGGAAATTTAATTCACTGGAGCCCGCACCCGCGTCGTGCGCCAACCTCTCTCTTTCCAAATACAGTCAAATCCCATTAATGCGTAAACGCAATCACTCAATCGGGACACATAAATGAAAAGGATAAGGAATCTGCATGAAGTTAAATGCACAGATATAAAATGTCCTGCTAATTCAGCAGACATGGACCGGGAAAAGAAATAAAAATATGACTTGCATAACAAAGGGTATAAGCATGTTGATGTGAAATATTTAAGTGTTATGGAAGAAAATGCAAACCAAAAAATTTAGAAAAATGTAGCTTCCATAGCAGTTACAAATGTAACTAAGAAAATTCGGAGTATTCATTGTTAAAATTGTTGCAAGAGTTTTTTAATATGTTGTCTCAAAGCTTTTGAGCAAGGAATGAAATAGTTGGTTCATTGGTTGGCTTACTTGCTTGCTGTATTGTTTAGGGCTGCACCATAAAGATGACGATAAATTAGTATTCGATGAATGTATAACATGAAGCTAAAAATATAGAGTTAAACAACTATGACAACGAGGCCAACATATGTGCTATATGGAATCATAAGAGGGTAATATTAGCTTTGTGATGAACATCGTAGTTCATCATGAGGTGGTTGGTAATTTAAATTTTGGCAAGTAATATTTAAAATTTCAATGCATAATTGTTAACTCACTCACTATTTTCATTCTTCCACTGTATTTAGCAAATATAAATTTTAGACCAATCTTTATTAATAAATATTGGATAAAAACATTATCTAACAAGAGTGAAGGAGCCATGTGATAGTGATAAAACTACTTTAATGCATAGTCTTTTAATGTGTCTGGAAACAACTTCACTAACGACCTATCATCATAGAAGAATTATAGGTATGTAATATTAAAGATATGAATGTGGGTCATTGGGTCTTCTTTATAAACATAATTTCAAACCTACGAGCCAGGAAACCCATTCTAAAAGGATAAGTGAGAATGTCATAAGCCAATGGAATATTAAAGTCTTTTGGAAATTAAAGGCTAGATCATTGAGGTAGAATTTAATCCCACTTAACTCTCTCATGATGATTTAAACAGGTTTTTAGGGAGGATTAGAAGATGGAAGGGTTGCCTATAAAAGGATTGTGATGGAATTATAGTGGAAGGAGTAATGGATTGGGAGTGGAGGGTAGAATAAGATGGATGTGTTGGGGAGCAAGTAGGAATGATGATGAAGGAAACATGGGTAGGGGTGTTAAAGTAATAAGAGGGGAAGGGAATAATGAGTTGATGAATATAAAGTGTAGTGGATTGTGTTAGAGTGAAGAATGGTAGAGGATTTGTGTGAATGGGGAGGAGGGAAGGATCACAAGAGAAGTTAAGGGCCCTAATAATATGATTAATCTCTTTTTAACATGAAAATTATTTAGTTATAAGAAAGTGTTGAAACTCGTGGATTAGAAATGATGATTATGTATCATCATCTAATTTTCTTAAATACTACTTTAAGAGTTCAAATTTTACAGTCTATTTCTCATTTTTGTTGATTTTCAATCAACTCAAGGTTGAAATCATGATTATATATTTCCTCGTCATTAAGGTGGATGGAGGTGGTTAGGTTTTCAATTATAGGAATTTCAAAAGAAACAATTAGTTTGGAAGGATTAGCCTAGCAATTCAATCAAGGGGAACTAGGGGCCTTTGAATTTTCTTTGGCATACAAGACAAAATGTTGTGTTAAAGAGAACAAAATATATTAAAATTAAAATGATGACCTATAGTGATGCTCTAGGTGGTGTATGCAATGTCAAGCTTCACTAAATTTGTGTGAGTAAATAAAACACTTTTCTAAGGTTTCACTTATTTATCCTACGATAAATTAATTTAAGAACTAATCAAATAATTAAACAATATGGATTTAAACAAACTAGATTTGCATGCAAGAGTTAAGAAATTAATTAATTAGAGAAGAATAAGGTAAAAAAAAAAATTATGAGGTGGGGATTTTGACTATGTAGTTGACTTGTGTTACAATAAGTAATTAGATTCAAAAATAATAAAAATGGATATATGGGATTAGAAGGTTGTAGCAAAACTCTACATAGTTTTATTATACTATAAGTAAGGCTATGTTGTGTAGCCTAGACTTGGCTAGGGTTATACCATGCATCTTGGTCCTATATAGTGCCACATCATGCAACATGGTCCTAGACAATGACACACAGTACAAATCAATCCATGTGCTACAACCTCATCTTGGATAGTGTCATACCTTGTAAATCAATTGTTTAGGTGTCATCTAGTCTACTATTTGTGTGGTATTTTAAGCTCACTCACATGTGCCTTGAATTTATTTTTTAAAGAGGGTTGTGTTAGAAAGCACATTTTTTCTTTCATTAAGATGCAAGGAGTAGTCCCTCATATTTTCTTAGTGGCAAGTCAAGCCCCTAATTGTTGAACAAATTGTTGTAACTTTGTACCACACAAGGGATGCAATGTAATAGTCTAGTGAACTAGACTTGTATATGTATAGATAAGCTCTACAATACTTGTGAAGTAGATTTTTCTTTTTTATGATTCAATCAATGTTAATTGATCCTTGGCAGTTTCAATTTATTTGCGAGTGACCTAATATGGTCATCTATCAATGTATTTCCTTCATTACTTAATTTAATATTTTTTATATGCAAATTAATACAATAATAGCTATTTTTAAAAAAAGTCAAATTAGGAGAAAAATAAATAAATCTTAGATGAGGTAGACTAGACAACATCATATAGCCCAATCCATGAATTAGGTTGCATCATGCATCCTGACCTTGGTTAGAAAAATGCGATCAATAAAAATTGATCATAATGATAATTGATTAATAAATTTTAAAATGAGAATCAATTTATACACAAAAATAGATAACATTGTATAAAAGTCAAATGGTATCCACTGTTATCCCTGGCCTATATCTTATTTTTCAATTATAAGTGACTCTTATCTAAATCTTTAAGGATAGTATCGACACCCAATTAAAGATCACCATTCCGTAACAATCACCATACCAATTTAGTGCAGTTTACGTTTATGGGAATGCATGATGTTTAATCTCAGTATTATGCTTATAGATCTGCCTCTGTGTGTAATAATATTTTGGATTATAAATTTTGATAAACTATTGCCAAAATTTCACTGTACTGCTAGAACTGAGCAAATACATTAAACAGACACAAAAACTTAAGCAAAAAATACAATTTTAAGAAAGTTCAAGCGCCATATCCCACTGAAGGTTGGAAGCATCCTGGTATCTCTTTCCTTGTTTTACAAATATGTGGAAATGTAATAATAAGACAGAGCTACTGCAACAGCTGAACACAGTACGTAAACTAGATTCATCAGACCACCTGTTGTTACCTTCTTTTCCACCAAATAGTCACTCTGTATTTGGAACAACTCACGGAGGTCTTGTATAACCTTATCATGGTCTATACTCCTCCTACGCCACTCCACTGCTCTGTGTAGGGTAAGCAGAGGATCTATCAGACTGCCCATCATGTTTTCCAATTGTATACTAACTTCACTTATCTGCAAATTCGTGTTTTCCAAATACCCACCTGCAAATCTACACCTTACAACAATATTACACTCAGCTGACTCCAAAGGAAGAGTGTTACAAGCAGGGAGAATGGACCCAAAACGTACTTTGAACTGATTATGATAACCCCGATCGTTCTTCTGTGCTTGCAGAGGCTTCCAACTGGAAAGATTCACAGCATGTTTTTTTTTAGTGTTTATGCAGATCCAGCTGAGCCTCATGTTCATCAACAATGTTTTGCTCTCATCTTTTTCCTTCCTCTGAATATCATCAATTGCAATCCAAGGAAAGCTATCATCAGAATCACAGAGAAAGTTTACCTGGAATGGGTAGATAGAAAAATTCCAATGATCATTATCATGTGCAGCTATGA
This sequence comes from Sequoia sempervirens, assembly GCA_007258455.2. Lineage (NCBI taxonomy): Eukaryota > Viridiplantae > Streptophyta > Pinopsida > Cupressales > Cupressaceae > Sequoia > Sequoia sempervirens. The sequence goes on along the minus strand of VDFB02300470.1, from coordinate 822 downwards.
CTTTTGAATACACTGATTTGTTGTGGTACTGAATATCTACAAGCGAAACAAAATCACTGGGAGAAACTGAATCTGCAAAATCGGGCTTTTCTTGATCATATTCATCAGAGGCAACATTGGAATTTTCTTGAAAATTGACAATGGGACTTTTGGAAACATTGAGTAGGGGAAAACAATCTCCATAAAACTTTCTGAATCCTCCCAATGAAGATATCAATTGCTTCACTTCCTCCTTTTGTGTGGACGGCCAAAGAGAGTTGCACAACTTTTCCCACAACCATTCTTCTTTTGCAATTGATCGAAAATCACAAGACGAACAGCCCACCTTTGCAAGGGAGATGCCATCTACCCGCCTCAATACTTCTGCAGCAACTATGTCCCTGCTCAGCGATGACATTTAGTCAATTGCCAGAACTTTTTGTCCAAAACACTGCAATTCGATCAATTAGAAAATAAGCACACTGAATTTTTGTGTTTTGCTGAATACATATAATGAAATCTGGATAGATGTTACACGTTTATTAATGCTTTCATTTAAGTCTTCTACGTCCTCGGCGTTTCACTTGTCGTATAATCAAAATCAAACCCAATTTGTGGAGCTACCTACTAGGTCCAAATTTCAATGAATAGGTCCCCTGGAGGCCGCCTTATGTCAGAGGGAAAGCTATGGGCATAAGGTTAACAACCACGAGTTGGGGGTCATCATCGTGGGGAGAAGGAAGGGAAGCAAGTTTGACTTGCAACAAGCATGCGGGGAAAGGAAGCAAGAAGCAAAATTGTTAACATTATCAAATTGTGAATAAATGTAATGTGAGGAATTGA
>VDFB02300469.1:0-12524 GCA_007258455.2 Sequoia sempervirens | reverse complement strand
GATTCAATGATTCACAAAGATCCTTTTCTAAACACTATCTACTGTGAGGAGTATGGTCAAATTAGGAGCACTTGGACCACAGGTGGATGAATGTGAAAGTAACTATGCAAGATTTGCAACATGGGTGAGATTTATATGAACCCCTGTAACATGCCATATTTTTTTTCTCTTGCTTCTTCAATGTGGTCTTTCAAGGTAGCAAGATAACCTAACCCTAGAGTTTTCTTTCTTCAAAACATTTGAGCTTTTCCAAATAACTTCCCTCCTTAACTCATGCAAGTGAATTTTGCAAGATAATGTTTTTAGAACATGTTTTTCCAAAATAAGAAATTTGAAACCTTATGATAAACTGAAACTCCTTTCAATAACTAGTAATAAACATCACTTACAACCTCAAAATATGGACATAAGACACTTTATCAAATTTATCCTTTAAAGACTTTCAAATCCTTTAAGGCCCAATACTAGACCAAGAATCTCAACCTTCCACTTGAGCATTGTGTTATTTAGATATTTAGGTGTAAAGAGAAAAATATGCTAACAAAGGGTTCTTAGTTGAAGTGTGACATGAAACTAGCACAACAATGAATTCATGAAAGTATTTTCATTATGTTACATTATGCCAATGGGACTTAGCTTCATTTCTATAACATTGTTTGATGAAGATTTAATCATTACTTTAGACCGGTGATAGGATCAACCTCTCGAGTCATGTAGAGCTCAAAGTATAGAAGGTTGGGTTTAGTCTTGTTAATTGATTTTTTTCTTATCCTTATTTTGATTATAGATTAGATATCTATCTTAATCCTTTGTTCCCTAGGTTTAGGCTTGTATTTTCTCTTAGAATTGAGGGTTGCAATAAAAATAACCAACAAGATAATGAAAATATCCCTAAGTAAACTTAATCTAGTGTAAAAAGGATCTAAGTGGATAAGTAGTTAGGAAAATGAATTAGTTAGATAAAGTACCGTGTTCACATTAATACCCCCTCTTAAGTGCAACTTAGGGGATGAATGAAGAAGGTCTAAGTGATGCCCCCCTCCCAAAGAGATTTCTCTCACCCCAAAGAGAGACCAAATATGAACATACTTGCTCTTGATAAAGGGGTTTGGTGAAGATATTTTTAACTTGATTTTATTGTGGGATAGTAGCACAAATAAATGAATTTTTCTCATGAATCAACTCAAAAAATACACATGGATCTCAATGTATTTGGTTTGTTGATGATGGACTGAGTTCTTTGAGATTTGTATGGTAATCATGTAGTAGACAATTGATGTCTTCTAAAAACACATCATACAAATAGAATAAATAAGATTGAATTAATTATGCCAAAAACACATCATACAAATAGAATACAAATTAAAATCCTAATATTTTAATTAAATATTTTTAAAGATAACATTAATGATGTTTTTTAATAAGAAATTAAGAGCTATTTATACTATTATTCTCTTTGAAATATCTTTATGAAAATTAACATCAAACTTCATCAAATATTTGATATGAAACTTTCCAACCTCAATGGAGGAAATAATGCTATAATAAATAAATCATAATATCGAATTAATATTTCTGTAGTTTTTTAATGCAATCAAATCTACATATTAAATAAAGATCAACAATAATTTTATGCATATCAATGCAAACATGACACTATCTATATATAATTCCTAAATTAAACTATATAAAATATAGTCCACTTACAAAAAGCAAATCTCAAAATCAAATGTTGTTGGCTTAAAACAGTTTGGCTCAATTCTGGTGGAGAAATAAGCTCTCATAATGTCCTATCAGTGAGGAAACAAAAACTTCAAAATATTATCAACTCCTTCGAAGTATTTCTTTCTCCAGTTCTCTCTGACTGAAAGCAATAACACAACTACACTCAAGAAACCTGCTCCATATGACCATCCTACTCCAATTTGATACCAGGGTATTTGCTCGCTTTCCTCTTCATCTTTATCTTCACCATCCTTTAAAGGAGGAGGAGGTGCAAATTTCGGCCAATTGCAATTCTTTGGAAGTGGGCATCCCTGCAAATTTGGATTTCCAGAATATGATGTATTTTCAAAAGTGATCATCTGTCCTCCTTGCGGTATACTTCCAGATAGATTGTTGTTGGACAAATTTAAATATGCCAAAGAGCTCAGAGATTGAAGCTCTGAAGGAATATTTCCTGAAAGCTTGTTTGACGAAAGGTCTAGCGATTCAAGTTGACTCATATCCCCCAAACTAAGTGGAATAATTCCACTAAGATTGTTCATGGATAGGTTTAGAAACATCAACCCCTTCAACTTTCCAAAATCAAGAGGAACATCTCCATTCAATTGATTGTTGGAGAGATCTATGCTAGTGAGTGTGGAAAGAATATATGGGTAGTGCAGTTCTATACCTTTGGGAGTTATATCCAGTCCAATAGAAGAATTGATGCTACCACCACGCCCATACGTCACTCCACTCTGCAACACATAGCCTTCCTCTCTTACTACAGCCATTGCGCGTAAAAATACAATGTTGTGTGGAATAGAGCCTGATAAGTTGTTGGACGAAAGGTCTAAGATCTGCAGCTGCTTCAGCTCGCCAATTTCTGAAAGAATGTTACTGCTGAACTGATTGTCCTTCATCACCAGCACTTGTAGAGATGAAATATTCCCAATTGACTTTGGAAGATGTCCTGTGAATTTGTTGTGCCCAATATCAAGTACTTGTAAAGCTGTATAATTGGTAAATGAGGGAAGGAAGGGTCCTCTGAGCTGATTATTTCTAATCACCAAGGACGTGATGCTAGACGAGATGATTAGCCCTTGGGGCATCCTTCCCTCCAGACTATTACCTCCTAAATTTAATTCTAGAAACGGTGATCCATCTTCCATTAAACACCAAGGAATCATTCCATCCAATTTGTTGTTTTTAAGATTCAACTTTACCCATCTAGGCAAATTGCACAAGCTTGGAGGAATGTTGCCGGTAAATAAATTGTCATTGAGAATCAAAGAAATAGTCAACCCCCAAGGTGGTACGTTATCATATATTGGCCACACCGAAGGTATGTATCCACTTAATTTATTGCTAGATACATCCAAGACTAACATCGCAGAATTCAGACCATTTGGAAAAATGGACCCATACAGATGATTCTGTGAGATATTTAGTTCATATAAGCCCATAGCCCATAGCCAAGATGGAATTTCTCCAGCAAGACCGTTGTTAGCTAATATCAAAGAATCCAACGAGAACTGAGTTGAAATCCATGGTGGAATTTGACCGTCCATCTGACATGACACAAGTTCTAACACACGGAGATGGAAGTTGGGAATCCAGGATGTATGTGTTGGGCTGGCTTAACTAGCACACTCTAAGTGTTGACCGCTTAGGTGGCTGGTGTGGGACCCAGCCGTAATCCATCCCTCTTCTCGTTCGCCGTTAACCCCGTTTGGTGGATGCATTTTTTAAAATTGGTTCTCCCACGCATAACTCAAAAGACATCGTCAAATTCCTGCTTTGGTCACAGTCAAGTTTTTGGTCATGTCCGCAGCGTAAAAAGACATGAATCTGCTCACGAGGTAGTCACAATGTTTCAGTGTATGCAACAGACAGGTCTACAACCCTGCGCAGTTCCAGCCTGTGCCAAAATGAGAGCTTTCGAGCAGATTATCCGTAAAAGCAGGAAGGATATAGGAATTTTGTCAGTTGCTAATGCTCCTGTACGTGAATTTTTTGATCGAATGCCTCAAAAATAGGGTCTTATGGAATGCTACGATTGGAGGATATGCACAAAATGGGTTTGTTGAAAAGGCTTTAGAAACTTTCAAGCAGATGCAAATGGCAGGTGTAAAGCCAAATTCCTCTACCCTTATCACCATCCTCCCTGCCTGTGCCGAAATGGGAGCTTTGGAATAGGTTGTGCACACCCATCTCAGGATGAGGATAGAGGATTTTTGTTAGATGTATTTGCAACTACCCTATTAGACATGTATTCAAAATGTGGAAGGATAGACAAGGCACGTGAACTGTTTGACAAAATGCATTAAAGCAATGTGTTCTCATGGAATGCCCTCATTGCAGGATATTCATAAAATGGGTTTGTTGAAAATGCTTTAGACACTTTCAAGCAAATGCAATTGGTAGGTGTAAAGCCAAACTCTACAACCTTTGACAACATCCTCCCAGCCTGTGTCGAATGAGAGCTTTGGGACAGGGTATGGGCATCCATCAAAGCATAAAAGATAAGAGGAATTTTGTCAGATGTTGCAACCGCTCTGGTAGACATGTATGCAAAATGTGGAAGCATAGACAAGGCACGCGAACTGTTAGACAATGTGCCTTAAAAGAAATTTGGTCTCATGGAATGCCATGATTGCAGGATATGAACAAAATGGATTTGTTGATAAAGATTTAGAAACATTCTCCCGCCTGTGCAAAATTGGGAGCTTTGGTAGGTAATGAGCATAAACCTATTTTGCTATGAAACATTTATTATCATCTTCATTTTGATTTTTTTTTTTTTTTAATTAGCTATTTGAACTTCTTTATTACCAAATCATGTTACCCTTTATCTAAATATTTTTTCTACATTTTCACAATTATAAGATTTTTCTAGGATATGTTTATATTAATCTAATCGTAGATTCTTTTTACTCTTTTTCTTGAGTTTTTCCCTTTTTCCTTTGTATTATTTTTCCAATTTCTCATTTATCAACAAGGATTATTCTATTCTACATTTGAATGTTTACATTGTCTAACATTTGCTTCTCTAATTTAGTTACTCATTACTAAGTTTTAGTATCATAGATTACATTTAGACTAGACAATTATTCACTTTATGATCATAGTGCCAAGACACTCTTCTAGAACTATTAAATTTGGGACAACTAGAAATATCATGTGATTTATCACCACAAAAATCATGTGGGCTTTCCTCTTTTTCTTTTGCACTCATTAGAATAATGTCCTAGTTTACCATAGTTATAACATTTTTGCCTTTTGATCCTTCCTCTTTCTTTAGAACCTCTATTATTATTGTGGTAGCCTCCCCTACCACCTCATTCTCAATAGTTATCATGGTAACTCATGGAGGACCTTGCATCTTGAATTTGCGGTACCACATAATGTATATTGTTAAGTAGTCCTATACTTTCTCTGAACTGAATTTCCCAAATTAGCCATGTGTCAAATAAACATTGAATGCTCTTATAGCTAAATTGTATGCTCTAGCTACACCCATATCCAAAAAATGCTTCCTTAGTCAATCCATGAACCATGTTTCATATTCATCTTCTTCATGAAGTAATGGGCTTCAATTTATAGATTTTTCCAAGGCATTGGGTGAGTTGGCAGCCATGAACGATTGAGATTTGATCTAGAGAAATCAGCGTTGAAGAATGAGAAAGATGGAAAAAACAAGGCAATTGTTCCCTTTAGTAAAACCATCTTGCCAAGTGTAAGAAGGAATCAATTGGAGGATGAAGCCATGTGTCTTGAAGGTTGTTGAATTGTTGAGAGTAAATATCCAATTTATGAAAATAAGAATAATTATTTTCATGTGACACATGGTGAGTTGGAGGGTGAGGTGGAAGGTAGTTAGAGAGATATGTAGAAATGTGACAAATTATAATTTAAAAATTCAAATTTAATGAGGGAATTAATTAAAATAAAACAAATTACTCAGATTTTTTTATTTTAATTAAATCATGAAGAGGGTGAATTAGAATAGAGGAATTAAAAGAAAGGAACTATGTAAATAAATTTGCAATTTATTTATATAGTAGAGAATAAATATCTCATTAATTAAATAATCAATATTTAATTAATATTTTCGGACTCCAATTTTGAGTGTATACAAGTAGTATTCCACACCTTTTAAGGAATGAGATTCAATAGCCTTAGTATCCTATGAGTTATCAGTTGACACCTCAAAAACATGGTTTTCTTGTTGTTTCTAATCATCTTCACACACTATATCATATGACTATATTTTAACTATCATTTGTTCCTTTAACAATATTTATTCATATGTTGACAGTTGGTAAGGTTAATAGAGCTTTAATAAGGGTCTTCTCTTTATGTACACACCAAGAAGAAACTCTTCATACTGTCATAAGAAGCCATTCTACCAAACATGTCACATGGGAGCAATGAAGTTTCTAACCTTTACCTACCATTAGTTCCATGAAATACTGATCGTAGGACAAGTGTAACAGATAGAAAATCTTAACATTAATAGTGTTCTTGTTCCCTATTTATCTATATCATTGTGTCTTCCAATAACTTCTCTATCACCTTGTTGATTGGTTTACTCATCTGTATTTGGATATACATTCTAGTTGGCAAGTCCTCCACCCTATATGACTTGGCTATTAACTTAATTATAATTATAAATTTCTATATTCAAATCATTATTGACATTATCCTCTACATGAAACTAGTTACATGAACTAGACTTATGAGTATTGGCTTCACTAAAGTGCTTCCAATAATCCCTTACTGTCGCTATGATTTTATCCTTTCTTCATTTTTGTAGCACTCATCTCTAAGTGAGTTATGATCCTTAACCATTCATAACTGATAATCAAGACCACGAGCACATTCCTCACTTGGCAAGATCAGCCTTAGAAAGATAGTTGTAAACTTTCCATGGACTGCAATATTACCTTTCCACCATTTAGCGGATCCCTTATTTGGTGTGTTGATGATAAATTCATCTATTTTTGGATCAAATGTTGCAATTGTTTGGATGCCCTAAACATTTGAACCATGGTGCAGTTTAGTTACAAAAAAGAAAACATAGATGATCCATATTATCAATTGCAACATGATAGTATTTGTCTCGGTGTCTCTAAGTGGTCAAATTCATCACACTCTCCCCAAAGACTGAATAACACCCTGAAATTTTATTCCAAGGGAATTATCAATGGCATTTTCTACCTCAGTGACTACAAAGTATTGAGTTGGATCCTTTAGAAGATATTTGAGAGGTCTAACCCCAACATCTCTTACGACCCCTTTAATCTTTCTCATTGTTAGCTCCTTGTGTTCATCCTTTAATATTTCAATTAGAGTTTATAACTCTTGGTGATCTTTGAAATATTGAAGAATCTTCTCATGAATACATTTGTGATTACCCTTGAACATGTAGCCCACCAGAACTACAAAGCTCACGAGAAACTTCATCATTATTTTGGTACACAAAACTATGCCTAATTGATGCTCTGTGATCAAGACCCATGCTCCCAAGTGAGAGCTTAAGCGCTTAATAAACCTTTTAGAAATTTCCCTCCCTTCTGATGTAAGAAACACATCATACCAAATCCTCAATAGATTAAAGTTCACTTTTTAAAATATATCGTTGGTCATTGTGGCCATTTTAACCCAATATTTTGAAGCCAAAACTTAATTGTTGAACTTAGAAAAGCCCACTTTTGGAGAAACTCATCATGTAAGGTATATACATGCATGATGTGCTTTGAAAAAGAAATTTTAAACAAAGACCCACCTGGACTCCACATGACACGATTCACTGATACACAAAGGTCCTTTTCTAAACACTATATGCTACGAGGAGTATGGCCGAATTAGGAGCACTTGGACCACCTAGATGAATGTGAAAATAACCATGCAAGATTTGCAACATGGGTGAGATTTATATGAACCCCTGTAACATTCCTTATTTTTCTTCTCTTGCTTCTTCAATGTGGTCTTTCAAGGTAGCAAGATAATCTAACCCTATAGTCTTTTTTCTTCAAAATATTTGAGCTTTTCCAAACAACTTCCCTCCTTAACTCATGCATGTGAATTTTGCAAGATAATGTCTTTAGAACATATTTTTTCCAACAATAAGAAATTTGGAAACCTTATCATAAACTGAAACTCCTTTCAACAGTAAAACACATCACTTACAATCTTGAAATATGGACATAAGACACTTTATCAAATTTAGCCTTTAAAGACTTTCAAATCCATTAAGGCCCAAGACCAGACCAAGAATCTCAACCTTCTAAGAGCATTGTGTTATTTAGATATTTAGGTCTAAAGGGAAAAATATACTAACAAAGGGTTTTGTAGTTGAAGTGTGACATGAACTAGCACAATAATGAATTCATGAAAATATTTTCATTATGTTACATTGTGCTAATGAGATTTAGTTTCATTTCTATAACATTGTTTGATGAATATTTAATCATTATTTTAGACAGGCGATAGGATTAACCTCTTGAGTCATGTAGAGCTCAAAGTGTAGAAGGTTGGGTCTAGTCTTGTTAATTGATTTTTTCTTATCCTTATTTTGATTATAGATTGGATATCTATCTTAATCATTTGATTCCTAGGTTTAGGAATTGTATTTTCTCTTAGAATTGAGAGTTGCAATAAAAATAACCAACAAGATAATGAAAATATCCAGGCTAAGTAAACTTAATTTAGTGTAAAAAGGACCTAAGTGGATATCTAGCTAGGAAAATAAAATAGTTAGATAAAGTACCATGTTCACACTAATACCCCCTCTTAGTGCAACTTAGGGGTAATGTAGACAAAGATGGGTCTTGGCTATAAGGCTTGATGAGGTACCCATGTACAAAACATCCTCTTAACTAGAAAAAAGGGGAAAAACCAATGAGAAAATTCCCCCCCATGAGAGGATGAATGAAGAAAGTCTATGTTACCCCCCCCAAAAGAGATTTCTCTCACCCCCAAGAGAGACTAAAGATGAACATACTTGCTCTTGATAAGGGGTTTGGTGAAGATATCTCCAACTTGATCTATTGTAGGACAGTAGCACAAATACATGATATGCTCATGAATCAACTCTTAGAGAAAATACATATGGATCTTAATGTATTTGGTCTACTGATGATGAACTGGGTTCTTTGAGATTTGTATGGCACTTTGGTTATCATGTAGTAGACAATTGATGTCTTCTAAAAAGTGATACCAAGTTCAGTGAGGATATTTTGAAGCCAAATAACTTTATGGCAATATTGATAACCCCTTCATACTCAATCTCAATTGAAGAAAGAGCAATGCCATGTTTCTTCTTTCTCTTCCAATAAAAGGGATGGGAACCAAGGTGAAAACTCTAGCCAAATGTGGAATTGCAATCATCAAGATCACTAACCCAATCATATTATATGTATCATGTTTATGTTTTTCCAACTGATTATCCAATTGTCTCTATAGATAAGCTATTTCTAATGCTTAAGATTTTAGGTGGTGGCCAACTTAATAGAGAATTTAAACAAATTCTCTCTACTCTTTAAACTCTACAAAACCTAGGTGGGTTTTCCTTCTAAATATCATCTTAAAATATTGCAAGACACAAATGATGTAACAACAAAAAATAATTTCACATAATTTAATGAGGGTTTATAGAAATATAGCTTATTCTTCACACTTCTTAATACAAACAACAAATTTCAAAATTTATTTATATGCTAGAACACAATACATCTTATGCATCTTATATGAGTAAATAAGGTTGAATTAATTATATCAAAAACACATCATACAAATGGAATACAAATTAAATTCTAATATTTTAATAAAATATTTTTAAAGATAACATTAATAATTTTTTTAATAAGAAATTAAGAACTATTTATACTATTGCTCTCTTTGAAATATCTTTATGAAAATTAACATCAAACTTCATCAAATATTTGATATGAAACTTTCCAACCTCATGAAGAAATAACACTATAATAAATAAATCATAATCTCAATTAATATTTCTATGATTTTTTTAATGCAATTAAATCTGCATATTAAATAAAAGATCAACAATACTTTTATGCATACCAATGCAAACATGACAGTATAACTATAACTCTCTCTCTATCTATAATATAAATAAAATTAATTTTAAATTAAACTATATAAAATATAGTCCACTTACAAAAGCAAAGCTCAAAAATCAAATGTTGGGCTTAAGGCACAGTTTTGGCTCAATTCTTGTGGAGAAATAAGCCCTCATAATTTCCTATCAGTTAGGAAAGGAAACAAAAACTTCAAAATATTATCAACTCCTTCGAAGTATTTCTTTCTCCAGTTCTGTCTGACTGAAAGTAATAACACAACTACACTCAAAAAACCTGCTCCATATGACCATCCTACTCCAATTTGATACCAGGGTATTTGCTCGCTTTCCTCTTCATCTTTATCTTCACCATCCTTTAAAGGAGGAGGAGGTGCAAATTTCGGCCAATTGCAATTCTTTGGAAGTGGGCATCCCTGCAAATTTGGATTTCCAGAATATGAAGTATTTTCAAATGTGATCATCTGTCCTCCTTGCGGTATACTTCCAGATAGATTGTTGTTGGACAAATTTAAATATGCCAAAGAGCTCAGAGATTGAAGCTCTGAAGGAATATTTCCTGAAAGCTTGTTTGACGAAAGGTCTAGCGATTCAAGTTGACTCATATCCCCCAAACTAAGTGGAATAATTCCACTAAGATTGTTCATGGATAGGTTTAGAAACATCAACCCCTTCAACTTTCCAAAATCAAGAGGAACATCTCCATTCAATTGATTGTTGGAGAGATCTATGCTAGTGAGTGTGGAAAGAATATATGGGTAGTGCAGTTCTATACCTTTGGGAGTCATATCCAGTCCAATATCAGATTTCATGTTACCACCACGCCCATACGCGAGTTCACTCTGCAACACATAGCCATCCTCTCTTGCTACAGCCATTGCTCGTAAAAATACAATGTTGTGTGGAATAGAGCCTGATAAGTTGTTGGACGAAAGGTCTAAGATCTGCAGCTGCTTTAGCTCGCCAATTTCTGAAAGAATATTACCGCTGAACTGATTGTCCTTCATCACCAGCACTTGTAGAGATGAAATATTCCCAATTGACTTTGGAAGATGTCCTGTGAATTTGTTGTGCCCAATATCAAGTACTTGTAAAGCTGTATCATTGGTAAATGAGGGAAGGAAGGTTCCGCTGAGCTTATTATTTTTTAGCACCAAGGACCTGATGCCCGACGAGACGATTAGCCCTTGGGGCATCCTTCCCTCCAGACTATTACCTCCTAAATTTAAGTCAAAAACCGGTGATTGATCTTCGATTAAACACCAAGGAATGATTCCATCCAACTTGTTGTTTTCAAGATTTAACTTTCCCACCGGTACAGACGAATTGCACAAGCTTGAAGGAATGTTGCCGGTAAACAAATTGTCATTGAACATCAAAATAGTAGGAAACACATACGTAAGTGGTATAAAAGCATGCCAGGTTTCCATTATTGGCCACACGGAAGGTATGTGCCCACTGAATGCATTACTAGATACATCCAAGATTTGTATCTGAGAATTCGGACCATTTGGGAAAAGGGACCCATGCAGATGATTCCGTGAGATATTTAGTTGTGATAAGGAAGCAGCCATAGCCCATAGCCAAGAGGGAATTTCTCCAGCAAGACCATTGTTAGCTAATGTCATGGAAGACAACGAGAACTGAGTTGAAATCCATGGTGGAATTTGACTGTCCATCTGACATGACACAAATTCTAACTGAGAGAGCTGGAAATTGGGAATCCAGGATGTACTAATATTTAGTGTGCAATTGGATAGAGAGAAATTCCTTAAATTGGTAAGGTTTTGGAAAAAACCCTCTGAAATTTTGAACTCATGGTTTAGTGAGAGGTACAGACTTTGAATAGAGGATGGTAAGGCCCAAGAAGGGGTACTCTCATTGAATCTATTTCCATGGGCTATGAGTTCAGTAAGGGAGGACAGCCCTCCAAATGACAAGGGAAGATTCCCACTCAATTGGTTGAAGGAAACATCCAAGGTCTCAAGAAAAGGAAGATTGCCCCATGTAAATGGAATTTGGCCACTTAATCGATTCTCTGAAAGGTAGAGATGTCTCAAAGAAGAAAGATTGTTCAGACAATATGGCAAGCTTCCACTCAGTTGATTCCCTCTAAGACTAAGTAAAGTCAGATTTGTAAGCTTACAAATGCTAAGGGGTATTTCCCCACTCAATCCATTGTAATCTATCGTTAGAGACTGAAGAAAATGGAGATCTCCCAAACAGGAAGGAAGAGTACCTGTTGTGCCAATGTCCCATATGTCTATCACTGTAATAAACGGAAGTCTGCACAGGCTATCAGATATGACTCCTCCCCTTATTCCGTTGTAGTCTATATATGACCTCAAACGTATTCCCACCATATGGCTGTTGTTCTGATCGCATGTTATGCCATCCCACTTGCAGCAGTCTGTTTCATTTGTCCATGGAGTACCGTACAAGGACGGGGGGTTGGTGAAGTTTAAGGAAAGAAGAGCTGCAGATTCCTGCCGTGGACATCCGCATAGACAGACAAATGGGTTGGTGAAGAGGATGATAAAAAACACAGTAATGGTAGTGAACTTAAGTGTAGGCACAGCCATTGCAGGGGTGATAATCGTGTTGCAGAGGAGAGGAAAGAAAATAGATAAATGGTAATCACGTTGAGAGTATTATACGTGGGCGGCCGTGCAAAAGACGGTCAATGTTCGACTTGCCGTAAACCTGCAGTTGGTCA